>JADRCD010204289.1:18462-37239 GCA_019843815.1 Montemys delectorum | reverse complement strand
CACACACACACACACACACACACACACACACACACACACACACACACCACCCCCAGGTGCTCCAGAAGGACTGCTTTTGCATAGGGTAGGTGGAATGAGAAAATGTGGGAACTTTGTCAGTTTCCTGCGAGGGTCCCCTGTGGGAGTCATCTGTGGGTTTCTCCTGTGGGAATCTCCTGTGAGGGTCCCTTGTGACTTTCTCCCATGTGGATCTCTTTTTAGGGTTCCCTGTGAAGGTCCCCTGTGCGGCTCTCCTGTGAAGGTCCCTTGTGCCTAGGGTCCCCTGTGTGAATCTCTTTTTAGGGTCCCCTGTGAGGGTTCCCTGAGTGGATCTCCTGTCAGGGTCTGCTGTGTAGAGCTCCTGTAAGAGTCCTCCTTTGCGGATCTCTTGTGAGGGTCCCTTGCGAGAGTTCCCTGTGAATTTCCTGTGAGGGTCCCAAGTGAAGGTCCCTTGTGAGGGTCTCCTATGAGGGTTCTCTGTGAGGATCCACTGTGAGGATCTCCTGAGAGGGTGCCCTGGGAGGGTGCCCTGGGAGAGTGCCCTGGGAGGGTGCCCTGGGAGGGTCTCCTTGGAGGGTCTCCTGGGAGGGTGCCCTGGGAGGGTCTCCTGGGAGGGTCTCCTTGGAGGGTCTCCTGGGAGGGTGCCCTGGGAGGGTCTCCTGGGGGGGTCTCCTGGGAGGGTCTCCTGTGAGGGTCTCCTGAGAGGGTGCCCTGGAAGGGTCTCCTGAGAGGGTGCCCTGGGAGGGTCTTCTGGGAGGGTCTCCTGGGAGGGTGCCCTGGAAGGGTCTCCTGAGAGGGTGCCCTAGGAGGGTCTCCTGGGAGGGTGCCCTGGGAGGGTCTCCTGGGAGGGTGCCCTGGAAGGGTGTCCTGGGAGGGTGCCCTGGGAGGGCCCTATATGAGGGGCTCCTTTATAGTCAAGTTGGAAGCGTTTGACTGGCTCTGGCAGAACCTGGCTGGTAGCAATGGAAGATATTTCATAACAATGATGATGCCACCTCGTGCTTTTCATCTTCAAAGTGCCCTCCAAACAGTCATTAATTCCTATAATACTCATGAGGTAAGTAAGTAAACACCATTATCCCATTTTATAGATAGAGAAACTGAGGTGAAGTAGCCAAGAAAATGGCCCCAGGCCAGAAAGAGACAATCTTAGAGAAAGATCAGAGGGAGACACTCCTGCTGTCTGCTACTCCTCTCTGGCTCACACCACCTAGGTCTCTATCAGGACAAAGTAGCCACGGAGCTGTAGGTGGCCGGAGGCCCAGGAAGGGCAGGATCTCCCAGCAGCTCCACTTGGCTCTCCTTGCCCTGAGAAATAAATGCTGCTATTCATCCTGTGGGCGGCGTGTGGACATTCACTTCAAGATCCCTTGCAAAATAACAACAAAAACACCATTGAGGCTCCTTTCTCCCTGGACCATGTATTTCCTGAGCCTTTCCTTGAAATCAAGGGATGCATCGCACATACGCGCCCTCAGGAAGCAAGAGAACCCTGCCCGCCCTGCAGTTCTTGGGAAGTTATTCAGAAGTGTGACCACAGAGCAGGCCACACTGCGGGGCTTTCTCCTCCGGGTTCCTGGCCCAGCTCCCTCACTAGACGGCTAATAGCCATCTGGCCGCACTGCCTTCATCTGCTGCTTCCTCTTTGTGGGCCTCCCAACTCCCCGTGCTCGGGATGGACGCATCTCAAGTAGCTGGCAATTAGGCTGAAACCTTATATTAATGCTGACAGAGGCCGCAGAGAAGAAACACGAGTTGAAATGAAACAAAAATGGCTGGCTGGGGAGGGGGCGGGCGGGGGGAAGGAACCCAGGCCCCTGGGAAGTGAAAAACACTGACCAAAACTTCCACACCACTCCCAGACCTGAATTTCACCCGGACTGCCCAGACAGCTAGCACTCTGGGCGACATGCTTTGTGGACCACATTCGTGATGCTTCATGAGCCTGAAAGGTACATCACACTCAGCTCATGAGGAAACACTGCTGCTTACCCACACTGCGCTGGCTCTCTCCTTCCTGAACGTCCCAGTTCCTTTAGCTGCCCAAAGCTGTCTGCAGCCACCCACTTCACACTAGTTTCAGGTCTTGAAGCTTAGGCGTTATCTAGATTCCCCTGGTATCAGGACTTGGCTCCTACTAAAAACTAAAGGCCTTTGAAGTGCTGGGACCAAACAGGGCCTGTTGTATATCAAGTCAACCACTGTGTTTTCTTCCACACCGGCCTCTGTTTGTCCGCATGAACCCCCGCAGAACTACAGAAAAAGAAGTAGAACTTCCCCTCTGGGTCTGTCTCTTTGATTTTCCCCTGAGACTCCCTTGGGGACATTCGGAGGGTCTTTTGGGAACTTCTTGGCCCAGAGCACCGAAGAGAGGCACCAGGAAACAGTATGGTGGATAGGCAGACTGTCAGTCTCAACCTGGCCCCGGTGAGCTTTGCCCACGAAGGCCCTTGTCTCCTGTGTCTTTGGGCAGCTTGTTGGTGATGGCCGTCATGACAATACATGTCCCAGGCCCTTCTTGAGTACTGTAGCGATAACCTGGTCCACTAGAACACAGGTGAGCATGGCTTACAATGGCCTTCCAATGAGTATGCCCTTCCTCTAGCTTCAGACCGGATGACGGAAGAAGCCCCTCGAACTGAAGATACCCCCATATGGAATCAATCGAGCATCGCTATTCCACGCAAACACAAAATCCGAACAAGAAAGAAATAGGTTCCCGGGCCAGTAGGTTCTCCCCTCCCCCATCCGGACAAGGAGAGGTGAAACTTTGGGAAGATTCCTCTGCCGTCCTAAACAAAGCCCACTTCCCTCCTGCTCAGAGTTCCCCAGAAGCTCCAGGGCTGGGTGTGGGCCAAGTTCAGGCATCACGCACGTCTGTTCCCTGCACAGTGACACATTCCAGGTGAACGCCGGAGAGAAGGGCTGAGCAGGGAGGCAAAACTTCTCGCCACATGAAAGAGGCTGTTTCGGCTTGCTGCCAGAGCGCGGGCTGCACAGTGACACCCCGCACCACGCTTCAGATTCTAAGGTTCATAAATAGATCCACAATGTTGATACTTGAGGGCCACGGTGGGTGGGACTTGGATTTCTGTTTCTCCAACTCTGTAATTAATTTATCTAGCAACAAGGATACAATGATGCCAGAAAAGGAAAAAAAAAAAAAAAAGAAAAAGAAAAAGGAGCCCCTGGAGGGGTTGTCTGTGGCTTTGCGGAATGACTGGGGACTCCTGGGTTAGAGCTGCAGCTTAGACTGTGAGTGAACTTAAAAGTGCTTGTGAGTGTGTGGAGTTAGTGGGTTGTATCAAAGGGGTTCTTGTGATGTGTGTGTCTGTTTAAAAAACTTATGTAATAGTCTATCTGTGGTGTGTGAAGTGACATGGTATGCACATATGTGTGATGGGATGGTATTTGTGGTAGATTGGTACTATGATTTGCATAAAGTATGTGTTTGTGCTACATAAATCTTATATGGAAAGATGAGAGAATAGATGCCCATGTGTTGTACGTGGTATATATATATATGTATATAAACATATATACATATACATATATACATGTACGTGTTGTGTTAACATGTGTAGTTCAAGGATGTGAAATGTAAGAGGAATACCACAAAGGCACAGTTCACATATGTATTGTATGTTCATATGTGACTAAGAGTGTGAGCCATTGTATGCATGAAGCATATATGGATTGCGTGTGTGGTCTGATATTGTTGTATATGAAGCATGTTTACATAGCTATGTATGCATGATCTGCAGGTACAAAGTGCTGTGTGTTGTTTATAGTATGCATGAGGGTAGTATGTGTTGTCTAAGATGGGTATAAGTACGTGTAATGTGTTATGAGTGTCGGGTGTGAGTATCGTGTGTGCACAGGCTGAGAAACATGCTTGGGCAGCAGGCCCTCGTGCAGACAGGCCAGCCCAACTCTTTGATGTCGACACAGAGGCATCCTGTGCAGCTGGCTCAGCGTCCCGCTGCCCTGCTCGGGGAGCCAGCGTCCGGGGCAGGAAGAAGGGTCAGAGAGTCAGCACACCCTTGAGCCCTGGGGAAAGGTTTGAAGTTGACGATATTTGACCAGGATGTAGCCCCCAACAGGCTGTTTGGCTCCAGGCTGCACCTCACAACACAGGTCTCACCTGCAGAGTTCAGAGTGGAGCAAAACAGAAGGTCACCCGCCCGTACCAGGGGAGGCAGAGCCTCCTTTTCTATGTCTGGATTAACACTTACCGGGATACCTCCCAGGGACAGGAACAAATCACGTGATGTCCACAAAGCAAAGGCAATTGGCCACATCAGTGGATGAAGGCACTTGGCACCAAGTGTGCTGCCTTGACTATGACCCTGAGGACCACAGAATGGAAGGGGATAGCCACCACCCACTAGTGTCCCTCAATCTACCCACACACACAATCAGTAAGTGCAATTTTAAAAATTTTAAAACATACGTAACAACAGCATATGACATGTCACTCTCGGGCGTGAGTTTGGTGTACTGTCTACTGTGTGGGTAAGCCACTCGTCAGCCTTGTCCAACACAGGACCATCTTTCTCAGAGGTCTAGTCTCCTCTCACTTTGGAAACCTCAATACACATCTTTGGCAGAAAACTGAGCTCAGAACTAATACAAACCGCTGGGCTGGAGGCCATAGCTTTTGGCTTTGCCCTATTTCTGGAGCAGGTGGGTAGTGTGCCAGGCCCCGACTCTACTTAGCCTCCTTGTCTAGGAGAGAAGAGGGGTGGGATGTGAATTCACTAAACTGATAATTCTGCTCAACACCAGACCAATAGCGTGCTGCTGAGAAGTCTCCAGGAAGAGTTTTGGACTTTCGGGTTCTGTCCGTCAGCTGCGGGGACACCTTGAGCATGTAATTTCTCGGAGCTGTGGTGCATTTAAATCTCTTAATGGGAGTAAATCACAGTGTCTCATTCACAGAATTATTTAAGGATTTAGTAGCGTAATGAGTAACAAACTCTAGCACAGGCTGCAGAAAGCCTGTGGCAAGAGCCGGCTTTCTAAGAAAACTGCTTTCCTCTACTGGGCAGAAGTTACATTGTTTCTTTCTAGACAGATAAAGCTATTTGCCCCATGTGACACAGCCACTCACTGATAGACTGGAATCTCTTCGTGATCCATTGCTTGGCCATGCTCTTGGCCCCATCTGTTTCCACCCTTCCATCAGTGTGTCCCCATAGCATCTGAAGCCCTTCCTACAGGAAAGCCCTAAGCAACGGGGAAGCCATCTTCTGGTAGAAACATAGCCTTGAAAATTCTTTAGGACGAAGTCTGTTGATAAGGGGGCCAAGTGTCATCACAGACAGGTCCCCTGTGATGACCTCCACCCTTAGGAGTGAAAGACTCCTGCCCATCATCTGTAGGCTGCTAGAATCCTACATGGGGTCTGAAGATGGAGAACCTGTCACAAAGTAAAACCACCGTGACAACTGCATCTCGTGACTCCCCTTACTCAACAAAACCCACTGTGCTCATCCAGGTTTCTGCCTCTGGGTGTCCTATTCTTTCTCTTCCTCCTTTCCCCTAGACCCTTCCTCTACCCCATCTGCTCCATCCCACTTGGAACGACCTTTTCCATAGCACCTATCACCTAATGGTCTAACGGTCTGTTAAGAAGCCTGTTCTTGACTCCTGGATCACAGGCATCGAAGGACAAGTACCCTGCACCCCTCTCTGCTGTTTTCTCAGCCCCCTGGCAGGAGGTCCCCACAGAGCACTTGTTTATGCTCTGTGCAGTATCAGTGGCCACTGTACTAGCTCGGTTCCTGTCCCAGAGCTGCATGAGGCAGAAGTCTGGGTAAGTGGGTGCATTTGCCAGTGTCTCTGAAGAAGGAACAAGCCATCATTCGTGTTTACAGCCAAGGGAAATGGAAGCAAAACAACTGGTTTCCTGGATATTGGCGTCTCTAAGAAGACAGATAGCAGAAAGGAGAAGAAAAACAGAAACATGAACATCAGGACGCCGTGAGGATAGAGAGGCCAAGAAGAGATGGAGTTCTGAGCACCCAAGGAGAGAGACCATCCAATGGAGGGAGCCACCAGAGCTGATCCAGTGGGAGCCTGAGCTTCGGAATGCACCAGAGGTAAAGACTCCTGGGAGAAAGGCCCTCCCCCCATCATTAAACTCTGATCAGAACCCTCACTGGCTAGCCCAACTGGAAGGCACTAGAAACAGAAGCCTGGACAAAACCAACTGCAGCGGGGACATCTTTCCCCTGTTGGGAACCGAGCCTGAAGTATGGCCCCACCCCTGTCAGCCTGTGGAAGATAACACACTTTGCAGAGGAAGAAGGCATTGTAGGAGCTTCCAGGCCAGGGTGGCAGCAGGCTGGGAGCTGAAAGTGAAAGTCATAGAAGCTCACGAGTGCCAGGTCAAGTAGGCAGATATTTATCTCTTGCTGCATAATAAATCACGACAAAGCTAGTGGCTAGAAGCCATGCATATTTGTTCTCTCTTGGCTCCATGGGTCGGGAGTTGCAAGCTGAACAACCACAGGCTCATTGAGAGCCCTGCAGTCCCGGGAGCTGGTTGAGCTGCATTTTCGTGTAGATGGCTGGGGTGGGGGGGTGGGGGAGGAGTGACACCTGCCTGGGAGCTCATCAGCCTCTCAGCAGGATGCACTTCCTTGTACCTGAGTGCTCCCCAGCACTGGTTTTTAGTGACAGCCAGCTACAGGCTTTCTTAGTCCTTCGTGGTAAGCCACATGGACTTTGCTGAGAGTCATTGGCTACGTGTAAGTTCTGATGGGTAGGATCGGAGTCATAGACCCCCACCTCCTCTCTGAAGCACGGGAGATTACACAAAGGCAAGTGGGATCCGCCTACAGAAAGCAAGGTCCTGACTTGGATCCAACTTGTCTGACAGCTTTTATCAGGAAGGGGGTGTTGAATTTTTGAAAATGTTTTGTCTTCACTGTTTTAACATACTGGGATTTCTTTTTCTTGGTTAGCTCATTAATACGGTGGTTGATGACTGACTCTTTAATGACGGCATTTAAAGTCCCTTGATTGAATAGACAGCACTTAGATGCATAGTACGATGCTGCATAGCACTGACTTCTATTTGCTGGTAGGTTTTGGGCTTTTGCATGCTTGTTCACAGTCCGCTTCTCTCTCTCTTCCACTGACTCTGTCTGGTTTTGACATTTTGGTAATCCCGGCCTCATAGAATGAGCTGAGAAGTCTCCCCTCTTTCTCTATTTTTCTGGAAATAGCTGTGCAAAATCGTTCTTAATTTTTCTTTGAACATTCAGTGGGATTCTCCCGTGAAACCGTCTGGATCTGGAGATGTACTTGTTGGAAATTTCTAAATGACAAATTTCATTTCCTTAGCTCGGGCTACTGGAAGTCTCTATTTCACTTCAAATGCCTTATGGACTTTTTGAGGGATGGGGCCGAGGCAATGACACTTATGAAGAGAATGACTCATCGTACTCCCCATAGGACTGCAGACACACGGCCCTTCCTTACCTGAAGTTTTTACTCTCTGAGGTCTTGGTGGCTTTCCTCCTACTTTTCTGTTACAGATTTCTGTGTTTTCAGAAGTTACAGTTCACGGCCTATCAGTGCTCATCAACAGAAGCCCTATATAGACACAGACTCTGTGCCTTCTGCTCACTGGTTTCTCCTGTCATGGTGCCGGCTTTTCTCTTAATGGCTGGTACTGTTTCTCTCCAGATGTTTTCAAGGCTTTTGCTTGCTTTGTCTTCAGTAGTTTCACTGATATGTGTCTTAATAGGCACTTATTAGAGAATATGATTGTAGTTCCATCTGCTTTTTTTTTTTAAATTCATAAATGTGTGTCCCTTACCAAATTTAAGGGGGTTTTCAGCCATTTTTTTTTTTCACAGACCTAGGCGGCCTGGTTTCCTTCTAGAAGAGTAATGGCAGCCAAGTTTGGTCTTGCTTTATATCTGTACGTCCTTGAGACTCTGGGTTTAACCCTCTATTGCTCCATTCCCTACTCTCAGATCTTTTTTATTTTGTTTTATTTTGGTGGGTGTTTTCCCTCTATGTATGTGTGTCTGTGCTCCATGCGAATGCCTGGTGCCCTCACAGGCCAGAGGAGGACACTGGATTCTCTGGAACTCAAGTTACCGATGGTTGTGAGACACCATGTAGGTGTTGGGAATCAAACCCTGGTCATCTATAAGAACTGCCAGTGAGCCTCTGAGCTAGCTCCAGCCCCACCTGCTACATATTTAAACCAGCAGATTCCTCTCTATCCCTTCCGTTTAGATAGGCCAGTTGCTCTTATGGAATCCCGTCTAATTTTTGTTTTGTTCTTTATATTCTCTCTCTCTCTCTCTCTCTCTCTCTCTCTCTCTCTCTCTCTCTCTCTCTCCCCAAGATTTCTTTGTATAACAGGTTTGCGTGTCCTGGAATTCACGTGTAGACCAGCCTGGCCTCAAACTCACAGAGACCGGTCTGTCTCTGCCTCTCGAGTGCTGGGATTCAAGGTGTGTGCCACTGCCACCTAGCTGAGTTTCTATTTTTTTAACTGATTTAAATACATTTGTAACTGCTCAAAGCATTTTACAATGGCTGATTATTGCTCAGCTAGTATGATAATTCGAGCATCTCTGTCATCACATTGTTGGCATCTACTGATGGTCTTCCATCACTCAGTTGAGACCTTCCGGGTTCTCAGTATCGTCCTCAGATCTCTAAAGCCCAGAAACCTAGGGTATTGGAGACTTTGGAAACTTATCTACACTTCCTACCTTAGTTTCTGCTCTGGCTGGAGATGAGGGAGTGCTGCTTTCTTTTTGCAGGCAGGGCATAGATAGCCCAAGAGTGGATGACCAGTGTCTAGTAGCTGTTTAGAGATTCCAAGTGAGGGTACTCTTCACTCTGCCCAGTGTTGAGAATCATGCTCCTTTGAAACCTTCCCTGAGTAGGACACCTCGGAGTCAGAACCTCTCTGTTTCCCATATGACCTCTCTTGCTACTATTGACGATAGAAAAATTCTGCCTGGTTTTCAGATTCTTCTGATTTTAACCAGCTTGGGAACAGCCATTCCTCATGGCCAAGTGAGGCTAAACTCTCACTCCACCTTTGCTGTAGGGTGGCAGTGGGGGCATAGTCTATGTGTCAAGGGGAGCATACCATATGTGTCAATGGAGGCATAGTCTATGTGTCAATGGGGACATACCATATGTGTCAGTGGGGGCATAGTCTATGTGTCAATGGAGACATACTATATTTGTCAATGGGGGCATACCATATGTATCAATGGGGCATACTCTATGTGTCAATGGGGGCATACTCGATGTGTGCTTCATAGTTCTGGGCCTACAATATGAGAGTTGACGTCTACAAGCTTTCCTTTCGCATGCTACCCTACTCCCAAACTACTCATGGTTTGCTTGTTGGGATCTCATTTTGGTCCATATCCATTTGTTACCATAAATATCAACTTCTGCAGTTCAAAGCCTCAGACAGACGACACACAGGAGGCTCACCACTGTGCGTATTCTAGAATGCCAACTCTTTAAGTGCGTTCTGCCTCTTGTATCCTCCTTTTGAAGTCTTCTATTGACTTGATGTGTATATGAGTGTGTATGCATGTGTGTGCTTCTGCATGTGTGAATGTGTATGTGTGTGTGTTCACAGGAGCATGCAACCATATACATGTATCCCCAGGTTTTGTGGCTATGATGAGAGAGAAGACCAGAAAGAATTGCCATCTGTCTTGCTGGAAGCAGGAGCCCATGGTTTACTTTGCTCCTAATGGGACTCAAAAAGTACGTTTCCCCTTGCACAACAGAACATGATGCACTTTTAACAGCTACAAAGAACTAAAGAAAGACTACAATTAAAGAAATCTTTAATTTGGGAATTAGCTAAGTATAATCATAGTGCTTGTACACTCTAATACATATCAGGGAAAACTGACCAGACCCTGTAGATTACAGGCCTAAAACTTCTAAATCAGAAGAGCATCAACATTGTCTTGATATTTACTTTAATATTTTAAATGAAACTCGATTTAATTTTTAAAAGCTTGGTTTAATGTTTCAAATCATAAGTGCAAATTGAAGGGACTGAGGAGGTTCAAGAGTCATCGAAGGGAAATTAAAGACTCAGGATGCTCGCTCACAAGCTCTCATGAATTGCTCTTTTTCCACACATGGAGTCTTTGTTTTCTTTCTCACCGACCCCCAAACTCTGTTTGACATCTTTTCTTTTTCTTTTTCTTTTCTGTCTCTGTGGACTCTTGGTCTGCAGGCCACCCTGCGGACTCACTGGTAGAGAGATAAGAAGTCGGCAATCTTCAAGTGAGACTGGGGCATCTTCTGACCTTCTTTCTTCTTGGGCTCTTTCGTGAGCCGGGATTGCGAGGGCAGGACAGGACAGGACAGGACAGGACAGGAGGCCATTCCTGTTGTTCAGTTCCTTCCTACATCTAGTCACTGATGCATACTCCCTACACAGTGACCGAGGGTCAAGATGGGACAGGATGCCTGGGGAACCATGCTCTGCTGATAGATGGCTGCCTGCTATCTAGCATTTAGATAGCTCATCTTTCAGGGGTTTCCCTCCCAGCACTCTCACTCTAGCAGCCATTTTGGGAAGCTAATCCTCTGGTGTCCTACTACCACTGAATCCCTCTGCCTCTTGCAGGGCCATCTGGTTGGGTAGGACTTGAGACACCTTCAGTCCATCCTTTCTCATACATGCCATAACTAGACCCTAGGGGAGCAGTCTGATGTCCTTTCAGCAGAAACAGAAGTGCAGCCCAGCTCCAACTCAGTACCTCACTCCTACCTCTGACATCCAGGCCATTTGCTGAGGCCATCTGTCTCTTACCAACCCAAGAGCACCCTGTCTTCAATCCCCAGACCCATCAACCAAGTAGACCCTGCATGCATGAAAGTCAAAGACAGTAGCCCCATCGAGTGAATGAGGCGCTTAGGGGATCAGCAACTGTCATGAAGGAGAAAGACCATAAAAATACTTTCTTTCCTGTATATTCTACCCTCTTCCATCCTGACCAAGCAGATCCCTGAACTTTAGAACCAATTTATCATTTGGGAAATCTGCTAGTGATGTCTGGAACCTCACCTTTGAATGCCAAGTCTACACTTTTCTCAGTGAAACTTTAATGTTCACAGCCAGCTCAGGGAAACGGCATCCTCTCACCCTTCCCAACTGACTGGTTGATATTTCAGGGCTATCTGTTATTAACTCTTGCCAGGGACTACTCTTTCAGGAACGATGAGAACCCAACTCATATTACCATTTTACCTGCTCTTTATTCTCAAGTTTCTAATTTCCATGGTCTCATTATATGTAGGAAAACTTGTGCTCCAGGCAAATGAGCATAAAAGGATTGGTGAAGTAAGTTTGGATCCTTGGTACCCATAGAAAAATCTAGGTGTGGCATTGGAAGCCTGTAACCCCAGCTTAGCTTCCAGGAGCCGGGGGAATGGAGATCAAAGGGTTTCTGGGACTTTTTCACCAACCAATATAGCCAAAATACCAAGGGTTCCAGATTCAATGCTAGACCTTGTGTCCAGAGAATACTGCAGAGAATGATGTACTAATGTCCTCTGGCCTCTGCTCCTATATGTTCTCTAGCTCCAGAACAGCAGATACAGCTGGGTGGTGGTGGCACCCACCATTTAATCCCAGCATTTGGGAGGTAGAGGTGAGAGGATCTCTGTGCTGAGGTCAGCCTGGTCTACAGAGGGAGTTTCAGGATGTCCGGGGCTACAGAAAAACCAAAACTAAACCAAACCAAAACAGAAACAACTCCAGCAAATATGTTGTTCTTAATTAGCTCAATCATTGTTGATAAAGCTATCAACTGCTTTAAAAATTACATAATTGGGGTTGGAAAAATGGCTCAGTGGTTAAGAACACTGACCAGGGTTTAATTTCCAGCACCCACCTGGCAGTTCACAAGCATCTGTAACTCCAGTTCCAGGGGATCTGACATCCTCACACAGACATACATGCAGGCAAAACACCAATGCACATAAAATAAAAATAAAACATTTTTTAAATAAAAAACACCAACACCAACACATAACCACCTGCTATTTCAGACAAAACAAAAGAACAGAAACCTATCTCTAACACTGTAGACACAGGAGGGAACAGGTCTGTTATTTTTTACTGTAAGTGTTGTTTGCTTGCAAATACATATGAAAAAGGCCGGAGACCTTAAGCAATTAGCTAATGGGCTTAGCTCTTTTCAGCATTGCAGCATTGCAAGGAAGCCTTTTCAGTTTTCAGTTCACCCTGAGAAACTGGCAAAGCGGAGAAGGCACCACATCTGGACCAACAGAGAGACCTCTTTCCTGGGTGATCTTAGCATCTTCCGCCCACCTATGATAAGCAGACTCTTTGTCATCTGAAGTCACTTAAGCTGTTGATGTTTTGATTTCTGACCCAGGTGGGCATGGGATCCCATAGGCGTTGGTGCTGCTGGCAAATATGGCTCCTTTGGGGCTTCATCGATCAGACCCATTGAAGCTCTAAAGTGCTTTACTAAGAGAGACTGCAAGAGGACTGGCCCTGAGCAGGCATCGGGGTTGGAATCCAAAGTACAGAGTCTGGCAGCCTGGTTAACAATGGGCATGAGTACAAAACAATATTAACTTTAGAAATGAGATGAAAGCCCACGTGTGCTGGCTTTCCCACAGAATAGGAGACCCCGTGCCCCCCTGCCCCTCAGCACTGCTTTTAGATGGAAATGGTTTTGTTGAACACTGACACAGAAGGAAACTACAAATGAACTGGAGAGCCTTAGCGAACAATTACATGCAAGTAGGTTACAGGAAAATACAGTCTCAAGTGTATGATATCTTGTGAATATTAATTAAGGAAATTATTCTCAGAGCAGCTAGTGTTTAAAACAAGATCTAATCTCTGCTGAGTGGTCCTGCCGTTCTCTCTCTCAATGTTTAACTTCAAAGGGCTTCAGAGTCGGGGCAAATGGGATTATTATTGCTCCGCTCTAGAGAATAAATTCTAGAATTACACACAGTGGTTAATAGAATGAAAAAAAAATCCCATGTTCATGAATATCTGGCTTCGAAATGGTTCTTAACCTCTCTTATCTGATCTGTTCCATGCCCCTTCCAAATTTACAGTACTCAACACAGAGCTAAGGGAAGTTGCGACTCTGGTGATCCCCTGTGTGAAAGGCTCTTCGCCTCACTAGATGTGGGCCATTGGTCATCACAGAGACCAGTTGTGTGGTCAGGTGCTCAATGTCTTGCTTACATTAAAACCTGTTTTTGTGAGAAGAAAAAAAAAGTAACCATAACAGGTCAGATAGGGAGCTGTGGTTTTCGTCCTAGCTCCAGTGAAGAAAGTTTCTCTGCTGTGATGTGCCATCCAGCCTCACAGACCCTGGGAAAGAAAGGAAAAGCTGTGTCCACTCAGCTGGAACCTTATCAACCTCCTGGGTAAACTCTGAGTAAGAAGACAGACGTTTAACAAAACTAATCAGGCAGGTCTAAGGAAAATGGAATCCTGGTCACAGATGGTGAGGAATATCATGACGAGTGGGCAGGTGTGTGTGTGTGTGTGTGTGTGTGTGTGTGTGTGTGTCTACAAACAAATTTAGAAGAATATAACTCGGTGTCAGAACTTGGGCTGTGGTCCTGCAACTGTGAACAAATGTTTGGTGTGGAGAGCTGTTGATGCACTCAGATGTTCAATGGATACAGTTACAACAGGCTGAGGGATGCAGATGTGAGTTGGTACAGAAGGACTGCCGGTGCGCACAGTGGGCACTGGGAAACCCAAGTGTAGCCAAGCCACATTCCCCAGCAGACTTGTAGACTGCTAGAGCGTCTTGATCCTGAAGTGTCAAGCCTCCGTGTTGACTGTCCCGGGTTTAGTGTGTTCTACCATTCTTGGATCAAGCTGAGAACCAAGAAAGTCAGAGAGCACCAGTTTGAACTGGATTTAGAGAATACATTGTACTTAGAGGTGGGAGCTTTATGGAGTCACCTTGGTATCTGTCACTTGTCTATCACTGTCAGTCAAAGCCCACCCCACCCTTTATAAAGTGTGCTGTGCATAGTCCCACTGGATGCATTAGCTGCTCCCTTTCTTCTGAGTGTCTTTCCAGCTTCCTGTCCATTAGACAGCAGCCTTCTCCTGGTGTCTGGCCTCCAGCCCCAGGTCCTGAGATAGCTTCTTTTTCTTACTGTCCAGTCGGCCCCGATGGCCCTTATTCCAATCCAGCACTTACTCCCTTTCTGTGCCCTCTCCTTCGTTTCGCAAAAGTTGTTGAAAGCATAGCCCAGCCCATTTGCAATATTATAGCTGCTGGTTGCTGGCACAGTGACAAACATATTATAGCTCCTCAGCAAATTAACACTAGAATGCTTAACTCAGAGAAATCTGAACGGCCCATGATATGTTATCTTTGGTTTGCGCACCTAAAAATAATAAATACATTGTGAACGTTAACAACTTCAGAGTTTTCACAGAAAAGAATGGCTTATTGGCTGCCATGAAGCTCAAAAGATGTGGTCAGGCTGGGCCGGAATCCCACACATTATCCTAAGTTGGAACTGAGCAGAGGCCAGCCTTACTGACAGAGAGATAAACACCCTTGAGATTGACCCGGTCTCTGGTTTGCCCTAGGTATTTCTGTTCACCCAGTGCTTATGCTCACCTGAAAATTCCCTTCATACTTCTAGGCATCGAGTTTTGCGCTGTCGCCCCTATAGGACGAAGTCATCAGACTCTCCTTGAGCTTCAATTGCTCCTTCTAGCTTGGGACACAGTGGTTTCCACCCATGTGTTTTTATCACTCTCCTCCTATAGCCCATTCCCAAAGATCCTAGAAGGTAGAAGAAGAAAAAGCAGCTCAAAGAGAGATCTGTCTTCCGGCATGTCAGCTGTTGGTGCTGATAGAAGGTGGACACAGGCTGCAAAGAGCAAACAAGCCTGTCAGCAGCTCCCGCTCCTATGCTTTGGTCAGTAGAATCCTTTCTGAAGTCCCCTCTGTGTATCCTATTCCACTGACCACATCCAAGGCTCTGGGGACTCTTCACCTCTGGGACATCCTGTCTGCCACAGAAGCATCCTGTTGAAGGGAAGCGGAAATGAAATATGGTCACTTCATATAGATCATGCCATTGATATTTAGATGTCCCGCCTGGCACAAACTTTTAGCATTACAAAAAATAAATGAAAGCTCTCTGGAAGTAATAGCTTGTGTCCTGGAGAGCAGCACGTAATAATTGCAGGCCGTCCGTCACTTTCTCTCTTGTTGTGCCCAGAATGGCAGTACGCAGATAGAGCCCAAGCCCAAGCCCAAGCCCTGTAGAAAACCAAGTTCGTGGATACACTGTCCTCAGGTCAGTGTCCTTTCCTGACTCAAGGGGAGGGTCACTCCCCAGCTATTCATGTAAAGAAACGTTCTGAAAGGCAAGCCTCTAAGATTTGGACTCCAAACACCTTGATGCCCAGATTGGAAGAATTCACAATAATAAGAATAAGAACCCCATGAACTGAGAACTGATGTTTAAAAAAAAAAAAACCCGATAAATCTTCTCTGTGCATGACCGTACAGCTGTCTGAAACAGTATGCCCTGTCTGGCATCTATTTTACACACGGGAACACCACAGATGAGCAGACTGAGTAAGGTCACACGTCCATCAATACGATATACCTATATATTTTACTGATCCTGAAGCTCCAGCTCTACCTAAGTCTGTTAGATAGCTATCTGTGTACTATTTCCCAAATATTTACTGAGCGCTTGCTATGAACCATATGTTATTCTTGGTGCGAGGATACAGCCGTGAACCGTTCCGATCAGAGACCTTACCCTCCACGAGTTTATAGCCTACAGTACGCTGGATATGTTCAGTCCGTGCTGCTGAGGCACACTGCTGAGGCACACTGCCGTAGGCTGTGTGTCTGCCCCAGTTGGGAAGACTGTTCCCAAGTATTCAGGCCAAACACATGAATTTGGGGAGAGATTTGATGTTAGTTGCTGTATGTACATTTAAAAACTAAACTCGAAGGACAGAAAAAAGTTCCCGCTAAACTCAGAAATGAGTTTGGGGTATGAGCTATCAGTTTTGTCCCTAGAGGGAAAAAAAAAAATCCCTGAATTTTAATTCCCTTCTGAACTCAACCACATGTCGAGATAAGGAGGGCGGGGCCATAAACCAACTCAGCTCCCTTGGGAGAAAAATTATATTAATAAGCTTTATAAAAAGGATGATAATAATAAGCTATATTATTTCAAAGTGACTCACTACCACCGCCCCCCCCCCCCCCCTTTTTTTTTTTTTGACAACTGAAATTGATTTTGAAAGGAAAGGTTGTGGAGATTTTAGTAGAATACAATCCAGACATTCTAAACCTAAACCCCCTCACCAGAGAAACTGTAGATCTAGAGATGACTGAGCTCTGTTGATAATGCCCTATGCTGTGCCTGACATGTGACACCCACCACATGTCAGTCAACATGTGAGACAGCCCATAGATGAAGGCAATAAAGAGGGAAGAAATGCTATTAGATTGAAATCAATACAGCTTCCTTTACATTTCCCAATAGTGAAAATAACTTCAAAGAGGCAGATATGAATATAATTAGTGCTCAGAACAAACACAGGCAGAAGAATAAATCTGGACCTTGTTTTATGGGCACTGGTAGAATGATGGATTTGGAATCCCAGACATGTTTGCTGGCAAGTCTGGCTGCTCCCTCATGTCTACGTCTTAGGGTGCTTTAGAACAATTGGAGTGACATCAGTCTGGTTGCCCCTTGGGGAGAAAAAGCACACCCAAATTTCTTTGTATCCAACTAAACAGAGCCTTTGTGCTTTGATGCGTTCAGCAGGGATACAGTCTATGTTTGAAATTGTATTAGGTTGGGTCCTCCAACCGGATCTCCATTTGGATGCCTCGGCAAACTAATCCTGCTTTAAAACATGGATACTCTTAGAAAACAGACTTATCCAACTACGCAGAGGAAAGTCACACTTCAACGAGAGCTCTCCCTAGGGAGTAGGCTCAAGAGCAAGGAGAAATATGGTCTTTGATATCATTCTTTATTGACGTTCCTCATGGAAGTCTCTCATACATTCTGGTCCTGCGTCTCCTCATCAGTAGCCGTAGAACAAGTAATAATACCTTAGCGGGTCTTGTCTTATGCACTGTGAATTAGACTCGCCTCTGGTGAATGCTTCACATGCTCATTCTTGTAAACCTTCCTACGGCTTTATTTGGAAAGTTGCCTCTACTTTCTTCTTATAGATGAGGAAACATATGAGAAAGCTCATAGAGGCGCACCGACTAACCTGTGCTTCTCTAGTATGCAAAGGGCAACATGCTAAGTGCAGTTGAGTCCAGAGCCCCGACTCATAACCTCTGAGGGACAGCGGTCGGGAAGGTGTGCATCAGGAGGCCCGACTGCATCCATTTGCTCCCCTACAGCATCTTTGATCCCCAACCCAGTAACAGCACTACCTCCCCACCCTCTCAGACTCAGTACATTCATCCCGTGCACTAGTTACTTGTCTCATTGCTATGACAAAATACCAGACAAAAGCAACTCAAGGAAGGACGGGTGAGTTTGGCCCACAGCTTGAAGGTATCTCAGTAGGAGAAGCTTAAGAGTGAGGCAGATGACCACGTTGCATCTGCAGTCAGGAAGCAGAGAGAGATGAATGTCATGGTCTGTTGGTCTACTCTTTTTAAACTCTTTCAGAACAGGGCCTCAGCCCGTGAGATAAGACCATACACTTTCTGGGAGGGCTTTCTTTCCTCAAACACTTCTGTGAACACTTCACACTCACAGTCAAGTTAGCAAGGAAGACTGACTACTGAGAGGTGTAAATGGATAAGGCGAAATGAATGACAAACGGTGACCATCTCTTCGCGTATTACGCGGAAGAAACAAAACCAAGTGGAAGAAAGAATTCTTTCTGGTCTTTTTCAGCTCACAAACAATGTGAGTCGGTCCTACTGCTTCCAAACCTTTCTTAGAGCACGGAGGCCGGTTTCAGTAATTAATTATTCAGGTGTAGCTAGCACACCAGGGCTACACAACAAAAATAGAAGAAGTCAGGTAATTATTCATGAACATAAAGTGTAAGGAATCAATTAAAAGCAGCGGGGTGACTTCAAGAACTAAACGGCTAACTTTGATTTCTCTACTTGGGGTCATCTCCAATTGTGTGTGCTCTGCGACCTTGCTCTCATATTTGACGCTAGTGATAATCTCCAAGGATTTTAGGGACATGAATTTCTCCAGAGACAGTCTCAGCACTCGGGCCACGTTGTTAAGACTTCAATAGAGAGAAAGAGAACAGTTTGGCCCAGAGATTTGTCAGCAGAGACTCTTGGTAAACTTTCTTTTGAAGCAGTGGCAATGTGAGCATTGTCTTGCTGTCTTAGCAGACGGAGGAAGGCATGCAAGCCTCCACCCTGTCCCCACGACAGGAAGTGAGAGACAAACGACAGGTGCCCCTCAGGTGTGAGGCTGGGGAAGGGACAGGGTGGAAAGAGCACGCAGTGTGCACCCAGCAGAGCAGCATCAGGACTTGGTTTTGTAGTGTATGCGTGTGTGTGTCTGTGTGTGTGTGATGTGTGTATGTGTGTGTATGTGTATATGTGTGTGTGGTGTGTATATGTATGTGTGTGTATGTATGTGTGTATGTGTATATGTGTGTGTGGTGTGTGTATGTATGTGTGTGTATATTCGTGTGTACTTGTGTAGATGTGGTGTGTGTGGTATGTGTTATGTGTCTATGTGTGTATGTGT
>JADRCD010204288.1:16182-40208 GCA_019843815.1 Montemys delectorum | reverse complement strand
TAGATGTCAGCTTATAGCTATAGGACCCAATATGGTCAGTATATCCTGATCTGAAAATGGTCTACTGCCTTGTTTTCATGGTTTCCCAGATATAATCTATAGTATTTCTAGCCAATTGTGTTTAAATTGGTCAGTCTTGAGAAAGTTCTGTAGAACGGCTTCTTTATTAACATTTAGTATGTGCTTACTGACATTTGTATGCGTTGTTTGTTTTTTGTTTGCTTGTTTGATTTGTTTGGGGGGTTGTTTGTTTCTTTGTTTATGTTTTTCTGAACTCAAACAATCTTCCTTGAGCCATTACTATATTTATTAATTTTTTACTAAATTTATTTTGTATTAGCTATTTTCTTTATTTACATTTCGAATGATATCCCCTTTCCCTGACTCCCCTCCACCCTCTAAAAAAGCCCAAACTATTCCCTCTCCCCTCTCCCTGCTCAGCAATCCACACTCTCCTGCTTCCTGACACTGGCATTCCTGTACAGTGAGGCATAGAGCATTCACAGGACCAAGAGCCTCTCCTCCCATTGATGAACATCTAGGCCATCCTCTGCTACATATGCAGCTGGAGCCATGAGTCCCACTATGTGTATTCTTTGGTTGGTGGTTTATTCCCTGAGAGCTCTGAGGGTACTGATTAGTTCATATTGTTGTTCCTCCTATGGGACTGCAAATGCTTTCAGCTCCTTGGGTCCTTTCTCTAGCTCCTTCATTGGGGACACTGTGCTCAGTTCAATGGATGGCTGTGAGCATCTACTTCTGTATTAGTTGGGCACTAGCAGAGTCTCTCAGGAAACATCTATATCAGGCTCCTGTCAGCCATCACTTGCTGGGATCCACAATAGTGTCTGTGTTTGGTGATTATATATTGGAAGGATTCCCAGGTGGGATAGTCTCTGGATTCTCCTTCCTTCAGTCTCTGCTCCATACTTTGTCTCTCCTACTCCTTCCATGGGTATTTTGTTGCCCCTACTAAGAAGGAAAAAAGTATTCACACTTTGGTCTTCCTTCTTCTTGAGTTTCTTGTGGTTTGTGGATTGTATTTTGGGTATTCTGAGCTTCAGGGTTAATATCCATTTATCAGTGAGTGTATACAATGTGTGTTCTTTGGTGATTGGGTTACCTCACTCAGGATGATATTCTCCAGCTCCATCCATTTTTCTAAGAACTTCATAAATTCATTGTTTTTAATAGCTGAGTAGTACTCCATTGTGTCAATGTACCACATTATCTGTATCCATTCCTCTGCTGAAAGACATCTGGGTTGTTTCCAGCTTCTGGCTATTATAAATAAGGCTGCTATGAACATATTGGAGCATGTGTCCTTATTACATGTTGGAGAATCTTCTGTGTATATGCACAGGAGTCCTATAGCTGGGTCTTCAGGTAGTACTTTGTCCAATTTTCTGAGGAACTGCCAAACTAATTCCCAGAGTGGTTGTACCAGCTTGCAATAGCAACAACAATGAAGGAGTATTCCTCTTTCTCCACAACCTTACCAGCATCTATGGTCACCTGAGTTTTTGATCTTATCCATTCTGACTGGTGTGAGGGGGAATCTCAGGGTTGTTTTGATTTGCATTTCCCTGATGACTAAGGAACATTTCTTTAGGTGCTTCTCACTCATTAGGTATTCCTTAGTTGAGAATTCTTTGTTTAGTATGTACTCCATTTTTAATAGGGTTATTTGGTTCTTTGGAGTCTAACTTCTTGAGTTCTTTTATACATTGGATATTAGTCCTCTATAAGATATGGATATAGGATTGGTCAAGATCTTTTCCCAATCTGTTGGTTGCCATTTTGTCCTATTGACAGTGTCCTTTGCTTTACAGAAGCTTTGCATTTTTATGAGGCCCCATTTGTCAATTCTTGATCTTAGATCATAAGCTATTGGTGTTCAATTTAGGAAATTTCCCCCTGTTCCCATATGCTTAAGCTCTTCCCCACTTTCTTTTCTATTAGTTTCAATGTATCTGGTTTTATGTGAAGGTCCTTGATCGACTTGGACTTGTGCTTTGTACAAGGAGATTGGAATGGATAGATTTACATTCTTCTACATTCTAACCACCAGTTGAGCCAGCATCATTTGTTGAAAATGCTGTCTGTTTTCCATTGGATGGTTTTAGCTCCTTTGTCAAAGATCAAGTGACCATAGGTGTGTGGATTCATTTCTATGTCTTCAATTCTATTCCATTGATCTCCCTGCCTGTCACTGTACCAATACCATGCCGTTTTTATTACAATTGCTCTGTAGTATAGCTTAAGGTCAAGGATATTGATTTCACCAGAAGTTCTTTTATTGTTGAGAATAGTTTTTGCTCTCCTAGGTTTTCTGCTATGATGAATTTGCCAATTGCTCTATGAAGAATTGAGTTGGAACTTTGATGGAGGTTGCTTTGAATCTGTAGATTGCTTTCAACACGATGGCCATTTTTACGATATTCATCCTGTCAATCCATGAGCACAAGAGATCTTTCATCTTCTAAAATCTTCTTCACTTTCTTTCTTGAGAGCTGGAAGTTCATACAGATCTTTCACTTGCTTAGTTAGAGTTACTCCACGGTATTTTGTATTATTTGTGACTATTGTGAAGGATGTTGTTTCCCAAATTTCTTTCTCAGTTTGTACTCTATTTTATTAATGTATAAAAGTAAAGTGAAACAGAAATAAAGTTATCCGCAACTTCAGCCTTTAATCTTTCCCTTTTTTTTCAGGCCCTCAGATTATCGATCTAGCAGACAAGATCTCAAAAGGTCACATGAAAAGTCAACACTGATGATCTAAGTACAGTACTCATGTTTGAAACTCTCAAAAATATTTTAAAAGTTTCTATAGATAAAAGGAAACAATAATTGAAAGGAAAGCTATAGAATGTTTAAAAAATATATGTCTGAAAGAGGATTAATATTTTAGAATAAAGAGAGATTTTATAAAACTAAAAGGCAAGAAAATAAGCAACAAAATAAACATATGTACTAAGCAAATAAACTGAGTTTTTAAAACACAAAGTTCAAGTGGTCAATAAGTATGTAAAAAATGTTCAACTGGTTATCACAGAACATACATATATATGTATGTATATGTACATTAAAGTAAAAGCACATGTATTACATGTGTTACCCAGTGGAGAAATTTATGAATAAGTTTCATTTGTATGTGTATGCATACATTTACTAAAATTCTATTGGTTAATAAAGTAATAATAATAATAACAATAACAATAATGTTGTCTAATAAAATACAGAAAAGTTTCAACCCCCTTAGAGAAAAATATCAATCAAGAAAGTGCCTAATTTTACTCAATAAAATGTTCACTTGTCAAGTTCTTGCCACTATGTGGTAAGATGAATGAAATTTTAAATGAATAATATCTGTTTGTAATTCCTGTACACAGGTAATTCATTTTTAATAGTTTTGGAAAATCATTATCATAAACAATAGCAATAATAAAGTCAAATTATCTGTCTAGTAGATGTGATTCAGCCTACAGACCTGTGTGAGGGTCAGGAAATTAGTGACCCTGCAGTTGCAGAAAACTTCACTTATTTCCTTTCCAGTTCTTTGATTATTGTCTTATTTCCAGATCTTCCATTTTTATTCAAGTATAATAGAACATTCATATTTATGAATGTCCAGGCTAAGCACTCAGCATTGGCAACCTCCTTTGGAAGAACAAATAGAAATATTTATTAAAGATTTGCACAAGCAACTTTGTACCAATAACAAGAAAATGCTAAATATAAAGCATAAATTTACCTCACCTGCATTTTAATTTCTGAATAGTAATACTTGATTTGGGGACTGTGATAATTTTCAGCAAACAATGCAACAGAGATGAGCTTTACTCATTTTTTTCCTTCACAGTTCAATTAAAATAGTTAACAGAATATGTGTGAACACTCTTTCAAGCTCTGTGAGCAGCAGACACTGGCAGGCTTTAGATCTCTGACCTGTTACAAGTAAGTATTCAGAGTAATAATGTTATTGGCCTCTGTGGGGACACAGAGTGGAGATAATAGTCAGTCAACAGACATAGACATGAAGAAGGCCATGCCA
This sequence comes from Montemys delectorum, assembly GCA_019843815.1. Classification (NCBI taxonomy): domain Eukaryota; kingdom Metazoa; phylum Chordata; class Mammalia; order Rodentia; family Muridae; genus Montemys; species Montemys delectorum. The sequence continues at coordinate 36,152 of JADRCD010204288.1, read as the reverse complement.
TGCACTAACTGCATTGTTTTCCCCCACAATTCAGACTGGCTACATCTCAGCCACTACTTTCATTCAGAAATGTTTAAACAGGGTTAACGCATTTTACATTTGAATCCAGAACTTTAAATTGAGAGTGGACAAACAGGCAGTTGTCGTACTCATATGATTTCCTCTTGATAAAGTTTGAAAACACATATCAGTCTCAATTTATTTATGACCTTTTTTTATTTTATGAACACAGTAGGAAAGGATATTTTCTATATCCATTTTGCCCAGGATGGTCTTTACAAAAAGTACAAATAGAAATATCTTAATTAGGATTTCTGAAGATCTATAATAGTCCCAAGAATGGGAAACACTGGTCCCAGCATGGAAAACATGACACTGAGAGGTCTTGCTTTTAGTCTCCACTCCCTTGCTCAAAAACTCTTAGATTACACTTTTAAAGACAGCCCCCAAGTTCTATTCCCTTATTTGGTCACTAACTTATTCCTAGCCAAAACATCAATGTCCAACAACAAAATTGATTTTGCTTAACCTACCCAATGAGAATTTATCAACTCATCCTAGCACAGATCTCCCCTTCTCCTTGAAAACATACTCTTGCAAAAAAAAAAAAAAATCACCTGCTTACTGCTACTGCTTGCTACCCGCCTTTGCCTGCTTTATCCCCATCATAATAATAAATACTCTTGGTAGTAATTTGGTGTCTAGGTGTGTCCTGCACTAACTATGAAGAGCCAACCTTCCTTACTGTTACAATTATTGTGATGAAACTTAATGATTATTAACAACTTTAGAAAGAAAAGATTCATTATTTTATACTATCAAACCATCCATTATTGAAAAAATTCAGGACAAGAACTTAAACAAGTCATGAACCTGGAGTCACAAACTGATGCAGAGGCCATAGATGGGTGCTATTTACTGCTCCATGACTTGTTCAGCCTGTGTTCTTGAACCCCAGGACCACCAGTCAAAGGGTGACCCAACCCACAATGTGCTAGACCCTCTACCATAAATCACTGATTAACAAAATGCCCTACAGGATTTACCTCCAGCCTCATAGTATGGCGGCATCATCTCTGGTTCCTTCCTCTCTTATGACTCCAGCCTGTGTCAAGTTGATGTAAATCTAGCCAGAACAACTGAACTCTTGCCAACTTGGCACACAAATACATCACTGGTAAGACACAATATTACTTTTCCTATAATATCCCACATCAATAAAGACATCCACTGTAGGAGGATCTTAGCCTAGCAGGCCCAGCCATAGTTTTGCCATCTGGGTTTGTGATACTTCCTCCCTGAGCCAACCCAGACAGAATCCGCCAGCACCTACAAAGACCCTGATGCTGCATCAGGAGATGGAGCAAGTCATTGAGAAAAAGATAGCATTATATCTGGTTACTTGAGAACCAATGAGTTGCTGGGAGTGGGGTATAGGGTTTCCCAGCTTCTGTAGTAAACAAATCTGCTTTTTGCCACTTGTCCAACTCTCAGAGTCTGTATTTTTGACTCTGTGCCTCCTTACCCTGGACCCCAAGGGTCTTGGTCAGGGTTGCAAGCAATGCATCACAATATAAAATATTTTATTAACTTAAATCTCACAGCCTTTAAATTTTCAAATATGTGAAAATACATTCTCTTTAAAAAGTCAGTGTCATGGGAGAGTCCACCTCCTGTAGAAAAACAAGGCATCAAGTGAAGGATGGGATTGCCATCCCACAGTCAAAAACTCTGACCCAGAATTGTTCCTGTCTTAAAGAACTGCAGGGACACGCCTGGAGAAGAGACTGAGGGAAAGGAAGGTCAGTGACCAGCCCAAATTGGGATCCATCTCAAGGGGAGTTTCCAAGTCCTAACGCTATTACTTATGTTATGGTGTGCTTACAGACAGGAACCTAGTATGGCTGTCCTCTGAGAGGCCCAACAAGCAGTTGACTGAAACAGATGCAGATATTTACACCAAACCATTGGAATGAAACTGGGGACTCATGTGATTGAACTAGGAAAAAGATGGAAAGAGCTGAGGAGGAGGGTGGCCCCATAGGAAGACCTGCAGTCTCAACTAGCCTGGACCCCTCAGATCTCTCAAACACCGAACCACCAACCAGGCAGCATTCACTAGCTGATATGAGGCTCCCGACACATATACAGTAGAGGATTTCCTGATGAAAGAAGATGAAAGACTTGAGGCATCAGAGTGTGGGGAGGTTTGGTGGGGTGGGGTTTGGGGATATGGGAATGTTCTCTTGGAGACAGGGAAGGAGGAATGGGATGAGGAACAATAGGAGGGCAGACCAGGAGAGGGATAATGATTGGACTGTAAAAAATGGTTAAAGTATAATAATAATAACAATAACAATAACAACTGCAATAATAATAGAGTTGGCATCTTTAAAAATCCAGTCTTTTAAATCTAATGTGTTTTGACTATGATAATGATATCTCCTATAAAGTCAAAAATAAGTTAAATACTTCTGTACATCAGAGGGAAGAGCTAGAGCACAGTGATGATCAAATCCAAATAAAATTAAATTCCATTCATGTAAATAAATCAATGTGCAATGTCTGAGATTCACTCACAATATTCTGGGCATGCCAGTGGTTTGGGTCAAGTCTTTACCTCTACTCTCTACACTCTTAGAACCTTCTGATGGCTCTACTCCTCTGCTGCTGCTGTTCATTTTGTTTATCCATGGATCTGCAGTCTACATAATGCTTCGGTCTTTTGCTGCAGCTAGCCTACACTTTCATAAATAGACTCTTCTGGGCTCTCTTCATGGTGTGAAACTTCAACCTTTCTGCAATGACCTGGGACTTCAACTGCTACTGAGGATACACCTTCATTCAAGGCCTCTCCTGGCCACCCACAGTGTCAAGCCTCAGCTGCTTTCCATGATCCTTCATGCTTTTATGTGTGCTACCAACTAAGTGACTCTTAGAGTCACAAGTTCACCCATCAGCCTGAGGTACAACCTTGAACACCCCTGGAAAATAGCTTATGTATGCTGACTTGAGAAAATACTTTCCAGAAGTTTTCAACTTAATGGTGTTGGTCTCATTTTAATCATTGCAAATTTCTCTCCTCCAGGTAACCAGTATCAACTGTCCATTAATTCAAATATTTCAATACAATGGTGTGATCTCTTGTTAACCATTGTAGACTCTTAAGCTACAGCTCACCAGACCACACATTCTTAACGAGAAATATGTAATGAGACAGATAGTCTTTATGTGACTCAAACTTTCCTCTGAACCTTTACAAACCATAATTAAATCATCTTCATTCCTCTTAACATTCTTATATTCCATATTACTATAGATATATCACCAAGTTTGAATGTCTAGTGGATTTTTCATCCCTATGTTCCAAAATTCTTTCATAAGCTTTACAAAAATATGTGCTCAGGTCTGTCATAATGTCTGCTAACCTGGTACCAATTTCTGCTTTATTTTTTCTGTGATGAAACACCATGACAAAAGATAATTTAGGTATAGAAGGGTTTATTTGGTTTATACTTTCACATCATAGTCCAGCACTGAAAGAAATCAGGACAGGATAGGAGCCTAGAGACAGGACCTGGTACAAAGACCATGGATAGGTATTGCTTACTGGCTTCTTGCTCAAGGCTTGCTCAGCATTCAGTCTTATATAACCCAGGATCTCACATGAAGAGGTGGCCCCACACCCAATGCTCTTGGCTCTAACCACATTAGTCATTAATTAAGAAAGTGCCCCAGAGACTTGTCTTTAGCCCCTGATTTAATGAAGGCATTTTCACAATTGTTGTTCCCTTCTCTTTAGTGAGACTAGCCTGTGTCGAGCTGGTATAAAACTAGCCATTTAAGGTATCTTGAATTTATAATCAATCTTCCCTGAACAACTATTTAGTCTAACTTATGCTCAGAAATCTGTAATCTATGACTAATATCAACTGACTAATATCAAGTAACCAAGCATTTCAAAGAGGGATTTATGAGGACTTGGTCTCATTTCAAAGATGCTTTGATTCAGATTTTCTGTCATATGAACCAACAAATTATTGTCAAGGCTACAGACATAACACTGTTTACACAAATAGATCTTTATCATCTGTTCTCATGGAGGTAAGCCACTAATTCATGCTCACTGAAGGCCTTGCAATGCCCATCATTTAAGAGGTCAAAGATTCTTAGAAATGTTCACCTATTCCAGGCTTCTACATTAGAAGGAGAGACACGCTGTCAAACCTGAAATATAACCATTGATATATAAGGAAAAGCTTGCTCTGTCTCCCTCATTGGGCTTTTGGAAAGAATATATAAAGTCACTGGTTTATGAAGCTCTTTGTATACATTAAAACTTCTCATTTTGGCAAAGTTGATTAATACTGGCTCAGTATTATGTAAATGGTTTTGTTCCAGACATACGCAACCATCCTTTTCCAAAAAAATTAGAAAAAGATTTGAATAATACAAATCTAGCAGATTTTGTCTGTGGTTTCCAAAGTATCCTTCCTCCCCATCCAAAATTGATTCTTTTTTTCTTACGCTGTAGACCCAAACCTTTCAGTGATTCATAGGTAGTCCAAGACCTTTGACAGATTGTCCACCTACTCTTTCCCATTATTTAGAAAATTACTGTCTTTGATTTCCTTCATTTGTAAGCAAATAAAATAGGCAAATATGTGATGACTATTATTATTTAAACTGGTCCTTCTGCCTATAGTTACAAGATCCAAATATATATATGTTTATTTTATTTTTATTTACCTTCCCTAACTATTCCTTCCCTGATAAAGATGAAAATTTCAGATTTATAAATTTTTCTTTTCTCTAAAGAGCTTGTTTCACAGCAACTGCACTGAAGAGTACCTTCAATTTTATTTTCTGATTAAATGTCGATGTTTTTATTAGTTGTGAATGATAATTTTGCTAAGTACAAAATGAAGGCAATGGGTTTTTTTGAAGGGATTGATTTTCATTTTCTTTCAACATTTAAAACTTCACTCCCCTTTGTTCTTCCCTACTGATTTCAGAGAAGCAGACCTATTTAAGTTTTGTCCTTGTGTAACTGGAGTTGTGGATGCTAGAGTGACAAATATCTCCCATATTCTGCATAGATTCAGACATTTGAACATGTGGTTCCCAGTTGATGGTGTTGTTTGGGGAGCTTAGAGGGAAGTGTAGCCTTACAAGGAATAGTATTTTCAAAGGACAGTATGAGAGAGCATTCACAGCTTCACCATCATCCAGTTCACTCTTTCTGCTTCCTGTTGGTGGTTAAAGATTCAATTTCTCATATTTTTCACCTACCTCCATGCTGTCTAGTTGCTGCTATACTCCCACCCTCATCATTAAGGATTCTTATCTTTCTGAAACCACAAATCAATGTATAGATATAGATTATATATATGTATATATATATATACACAAACACACACATATATACACATATACACACAGATATATATATATATATATATATATATATATATATATATATGGAGGGAGAGAGAGAGAGAGAGGTTTTTTTCTTCCCTGAATTACCTTTGGTCATGGTGCTATATTATAGAAACAGAATAGTAACTAATACAAGAGAGTTCCCTTTTCTGCCCTCTTCTGGAATATTACCTTTACACTTGATTATTGTTATTTAGAGATAATGACCTTATTAATAGATATGCCATGCAAGTTTACTTATAAACTTAATCTACATTGGGATTGCTTTATTTTATACTATTATAAATAACATTGTCAATATTATTTGCTTAGAAATATTTATATATTTATAAAATATGTATTTATCTTGTTTAAATCTATTACAGTAATATTTCTGTGTCATAATGACAGACTCTGATCATCTTGTATAATTTGCGGAGCTATTCCCGATGAATTCCCTACCCAAAGTTTTCATTTCAAATGAACATGAGAATCCCACTACATTATTTCTTAGCCAGTGCTTGGGGTTGGTGACTCTTTCCACTTCTGTTCTTCTAAAGTCTATTTAGTGCTGTTTCATTTTTCTCAAAAGTAATATTTAAGTTATTTGTTTACTGAAATAAGGCCTTTGTATTACATGGACGGATATAGACTTTTCAAGATATCCTTACAAGTAGGATTACAGGCAGGAACATCATGTCCAGCTTAATTTACATTATCACATAAGCAAGTAGAATATACAGTTTAAAAACTAACATATTTTAATTTATTGCATGCTTAATCTTCAAAATGTGCCACCCAATGTTTAGTGCACTTTAGAATTTTATATCTGATAGTTTTGTCAATTTACAGGTATTTTTACCACAAAAAAAGAGAAACCTACCATCTTAAGTAGTCATTCCATTCTGCTCTGTACTCAACACTTTCTCTAGTCTTCAACATTAACAAAAAAAATGTGACTTTCTACATCTATATATTTGGATATTCTGCATTATTTATATGTATGATAATTGATAATACATGGAATTTTTTCTTCTGTCCTTTAGCATAATTCTCAATCCATAGTACTTGCAGAAATACTATCTTCTTACTTATTTTTGTAACTATTGTGATGAGATAGCTTTTGCAATTTCTTTCAGAGACATCTTGTTAATGTATATAAATTGTTCAATTTTAAAATGGACAAATGATCTAGACATATATTTCTCAAAATAAGAAACAAAAAAGACCAATAAATGTAGAAATCTCAGTAGCTATAATAAAAGTCAAATTAAAACTGTAATAAAAATATCACCTCAACCCAGTTGTAATGATTATAATGAAAATAAATGATAAATAATTATGAGAAGAAACAGAAACTCACATATTATTAGTGGAAAAATAAATTACTGCAACTATTTTTAAGAATAAAGGGGACCTTCGAAAAATAATCTAAAATAGGGCTATCATATGATATAGATCTTCCACTTCTGTTAATACCCAAAGGAAATAAAATTATGACATTTAGTATATTACCACAATCTCCTGCCTAGTGCTGTACTGTTAATAATAGCTGAGAAATGTAATAAGATTTGGTCTCAAAATTATGAGTAGATAAAGAAAATGTGGAGCCAGGCAGTGATGGCACACACCTTTAATCCCAGCACTTGGGAGTTGGGTTTCTGAGTTCAAGGCCAGTCTGGTCTACAGAGTGAGTTCCAGGATAGCCAGGGCTACAGAGAAACCCTGTCTCAAAAAACAAACAAACAAAAAGAAAAGAAAAGAAAAAAGAAAGAAGAAAAGAAAGAAAAAGTGTAGAAATATATACAAGGGAATCATTTTATCCACGTGAAAGAATGTAGTTCAATCATTTCCAGCATAATACATATAATTAGAAAATGTTATGCTGAGTCAAAAAAAGCCAGACACAGAATGACATGTATGACACATTCTCATTACACATGTGGAGGCTAGAAATGTTGACATGTAAGTACAGTACAAAATAGATGATATTTGAAAGAGTTATTAGAAGAATCTGGATGAGAGATATTATCTGTGCCCACCATATAGATGTATGAAAATACCATATTATGTCCTAATAACAAAGTTAAGAAATACTGATGAAATATAAAATTATAGTGCACCGGGCATTGGTGGTGCTCACCTTTAATCCCAGCACTTGGGAGGCAGAGGCAGGAGAATTTCTGAGTTCCTGGCCAGCCTGGTCTACAGAGTAAATTTCAGGACAGACAGAGCTAAACAGAGAAACCATGTCTCAAAAAAACATAAAAATAAATAAATACATAAATAAATAAATAAATAAATAAATAAATAAATATTATAGTGCTTAAGAACAAAGCACACGAGAGGAACAATGTCATAACATTCAAAACTACCATGATAAACAGTTGTTTTTATAAAACTCCCAGAAAAAGTCTCATGAACATGAAATAATGTTTTAACACTTTCATAGATAGTTACAAAGCAATATAATCTCTTTTGTATGTAAAGGTATGCGACTAGTAGAATTTGTCTTTTAGCAAATAAATTGGTAATGCAAGAAAAAAATGAAATTTTTTTTCAATAGATGCTTATAGGGGAAAGAAGTTTAAATTAAATATAATGGGGCTCTCTTTGAAGCTACAAGAGATTTCAGAGCTGATTAAAGCTATGTATCAAATAGGTATCCTCCAAGTGATATAGGTATACACACATAAACATGTGTACTCACACACACACACACACACACACACACACACACACGTGCACGCACGCATGCATACACACACAGGGATGCACGGATGCACACACACACATACACACACACACCCTCATATACTAATGTGTTCAAAAAGCAAACAAGCACTTTCCAAAAGACAGCAGACAGGTGACTGTGGAAATGGGAGAACAATGTATTTATCTCAGATTCTGAGCCCTTCTACACTGGGTTATCACACCCTTCATGTTCATGTTAGTAGAATATCTCTAAGAAGGCATGCATCATGAATCTGAATAATGGATATGTTTTTCATTTTAGTGCTAACAGTTCAAAAAGCAGTTCATTCTATTCACTACATCTACCTCAAACTCTTCATCGGGCATGCTTTCTCATAAGGACAACATTCAGTATAAAAGAAAAATAATGATAGCTATTTCACTTCCTAATACATTACCACTGCTACTTAGTAATGTTACATCTCACATGACTAAGAACAAAATACTTGATAAAAATTGTGCATATAAGTAGGCTTAGATTTTTTCAAAAACTACTTTAATAAGGGTTCTCAAACATTTCGCCTCCCCTTCTAGCCCACTGTCCAAGGGGAGGAGAAAACAATGGGTAACGGGACAATAGGGAGATAGAACTGTTTAGAAGTAGATTTTTTTGGCAGGTGGCCGGGGCTGGGGTGGGGGGAGTTGATTTCAATCTTTCTTGTCAGGATACCAGCAATCAGTTCAGTAGAGTCAGGATACCAACAGTCCAGTTTAAAAGTGTTGCCAAATACAAATCAGCAGGGATGGCACTATCTAGCAGAAATAGCCAGGGTTGAACCAATCAGCACGAGTGAGTGGGAATGACCAGAATTAGCCAGAATGCCAGGAGAAGTTTTCTGCCACGAGTCTCTCAATGAAGTGAGGATCAGTGGGGATAGATGAAGCTTTGCACATCTAGCAATGCAAGTGCACTGTCACTGTCAGTTGAGACTTAACTTTATTCCCTCCAGTCATCACAGGGTCACTCACAGGTCTGTTTCAGCAAAACATCACATGAGTCCGCTTCAGGAAAGTATTATGTGACACAAACAGACATTTTCCCTTCATTATCCTTTTTGTTTAAAAATTGTCTTTTTCCCCCTTACATTAACAGACTATATAGAATAAGCATAATTATATAATCTAAAAAACAAGAATTTTACATTACATTTTAAATAATCAGCTTATGGACAATATAATCTAACAAACCTTACGTTTCTCTCAATATATGTTAGTTTGAACCAAACAGATTTAAATTCCTATCAATACGCAATAATTCAAACAAAATAACTTCGAATTCCTATCAATATACAATAATTAAGAAAACACCTTCCATCCGAGATGACAACAACCATTATACCACAAACAACCTAAGCCATTAAGACTAACTTAATGGGTTGTTGGTTTAGTCAATGTGCTGTCTATGTGTTATGCAGTCTTTGTGTGATCTATCATTTGGTATTGCTCTTTTGAAGTTGATTTACATGCAGTTTTTGGAGAAATCAGTATCTAGGAAAGTCTGTAGGAACGAATGACCCAGGATGCTTGCTTTGTGAAGACAACATTCATGTCTTAGCTGATGAGAAGGCTTTTTTTTTTTTTTGTGCGCACGCGTGTGTGTGTGTGTGTGGGGGGGGGTCTTTATAAGATTTTTTTGTTAACCATTTTTAAAAAATTTCCTATAGATATACAAACATAACAATAACCACATCTTAAAATATTACAAGTTTCCATTCAAATGCCAACATATCCTTATGGTATGCTGGTTGGCCTAGCTCCTCAGTTTTTTTTGAATACAACAAATCTCTCTCAGCTGCTGTTCTTTATTTTTGTTTGTTTGTTTGTTTTCACCATCATTAAGAAAATTTAGGCCAGTCTCTCTGGGCTGGTGTTCTGAGCACACCTTGGGCACAAGCTCTGCAGCCAGTCCCACAACACCCAGAGGAAGCTCCACTTCCAGGCGCTCTGACAATCTCAGGATCAGAGGTGAGGAGGACCCAACATCTGTCCAAACACCAGGAGTAACTGAGACTAGCAGGAACAGGCACAAAGGAATTCTGCCAGCAGAGTGGCTCAGGTTCCTTCCAGTCTCTCTGGGCCGGTGTCCTGAGCAGACCTTGGACCCAGGCTCCACAGCCAGTCCCAAAACATCCAGAGGAAGCTGCTGACTCCCAGGTCCTCTAACAATCCCAGGGTCACAGGATCCCAGAATCACAGGATCCTAGAGACAGCTTGACTCTGCGGAGTTCTGACACAACCAGGATAGCAGGAAGGACTGGCTCCAGTCAGATTTAGCAAGGGCAGGTAGCACTAGAGATAACCAGATTGGGGGGGGGGGAAGTGTAAGAAAATAAACAACAAAAATCAAGGTTACTTGGCATTATCAGAACCCAATTCTCCCACCATAGCAAGTCCTGGACACACCATCACACCGGAAAAGCAAAATTCAGATCTAAAATCACTTACCATGATGATGATACAGGACTTTAAGAAAGACATAAATAGCACCCTCAAAGAAATACAGGACAACACAGGTAAACAGCTAGAAGCTGCTAAAGAAGAAACACAAAAATCCCTTAAAGAACTACAGGAAAAGACAAACAGGTGAAGGAAATGAGCAAAACTATCCAAAATCTAAAAATGGAAATAGAAACAATAACGAAATCAGAAAGAGAGACAGCCCTGGAGATACAAAACCTAGGAAAGAAATCAGGACTCATAGATGCAAGTATCACCAACAGAATACAAGAGATAGAAGAGAGAATCTCAGGGGCAGAAGACACCATAGACAACATTGACACAAAAGTCAAAGAAAATGCAAAAAGAAAAAGTTCCTAACCCAAAACATCCAGGAAATCCAGGATGCAATGAGAAAACCAAACCTAAGGATAATAGGTATAGAAGAGAGTGAGGACTCCCAATGTAATGGGCCAGTAAATACCTTTAACAAAATTATAGAAGAAAAGTCCCTAACCTAAAGAAAGAGATGCCCATGAACATACAAAAAGCCTACAGAACTCCAAACAGACTGGATCAGAAAAGAAATTCCTCCTGCCACATAATAGTCCAAACAACAAATGCACTAAACAAAGAACGAATTTTAACAGCAGTAAGGGAAAAAAGGCAAGTAACTTATAAAGGCAGGCCTATCAGAATTACGGCAAACTTCTCACCAGAGACTATGAAAGCTAGAAGATCCTGGGCAGATGTCATACAGACCCTACAAGAACACAAATGCCAACCCAGGCTACTATACTCAGCAAAACTCTCAACTACCATAGATGGAGAAAACAAGCTATTCCATGACAAAACAAAATTTACACAATATCTTTCCACAAATCCAGCCCTACAAAGGATAACATATGGAAAACATCAACATAAGGAGCAAAACTACACCCTAGAAGAACCAAGAAAGTAATCTTTCAACAAATCCACACAAACCTAATTCCACCTCTTACAACAAAAACAACAGGAAGTGACAATTATCTTTTCTTAATATCTTAATATGAAAATTAATATTACCAACATATCCTAATTGATTGAAATCCAAAAATATGAGGAATTAGAAATTTGTTGATTGTCATCCAATGGTCTCTCTAATTTGGTAACTGGAGAAAGAGATCCAATATTGTACAATCTATATATACTTTCAGCCTATTTGTGACAGTGTTTTGCTGTGTACAATGTAAGGGTCTTGAAACCTTGCTTCTCCTATCTCAGTCTCTCTATTAGTATTGTTTATTTCATGTTTTTACACTATACTATGGTTTTCAGAACAGCTTATATATTTCAAAAGTATTTATATGCCCAAGGGAGACATAGACAATTAACTTTGGAGGTGGCTTGTATGAAAGAGAACAACAAAGACTGAGACTGAATGCTTTGCTTGACATTTTTAACTCTTGTATCAAGTTTGAAGAAGAGGACTTTATAAGTTACTCTTTATCTGAGATGAATGCTTTTCCAAATTACCACAGATAATGAACCAGATTCTTACCCTCACTCAATGTCTGTGCCACCCTCCAAGCAGAACCATTGTTCATTGAAACAGTTGGTGAATGACTTTATGGATAGACCATCTTAATATACACACCTTCTCTTAAATGAATGTAACCTGTTCTCTGTGGTCTGAGAATAAAGTCACTCACTCTCAGCTTAGCTACAATGGAGGTAAAATCCTTCAGTGATTTGAGGGTCATTGAAGTACAGCCTTATAACAATGAAATCCAATGTCTAAAAATTGTTCTTATTTTGGGCTTGTACCACAGTAAGAGCCAAGATTTTAAACTCTACTAAGTATAAAACAAACAAACTAACAAACAAAAAGACTTTATATATTTATGTTCATTTAAGAAAATACTAGTAGTGATATATTATTTTGAAATATACAGTTAATATGTTTGGAGTTATTTAAAATTTATATTGAGAAAAATGTATGCATTTTCAGTATTGCTGTAGACAAGCATCTACATAAGACTGTTAAATTGATTGTTATTTTATATCAAACAACTTTTACAATACTCATTTTTATTGTTATAATATTTTATAAATTTTAAGGAATATGACAAAAAAGATATTGTAGGTATTGAAGAGGGGGTCTCTGGGAGAAGTTGTGGTCCAAAAGGGAAACAAGAATGTGATTTAGTTTTATTTAGTTAAAATATGTTTTTAAATGTTAACAAATTCAGACAAATTGAAATCATGTAACTTTTCTCATCATAATGCAGTAAAAGTTAAAAAAAAAAAAAGAGAGAATTTAGAGTTAACAAAGCATTATTTAATCTGTCCCTGGTGGGGGTGGGGTGTTATTCTTTCTTTTTGTTTAAAAAGTATCTCTTTTAGGTACAGTTGGCTCTTTCTATACATGTATAATTTCTATACAAGTACACTTGCTTGTTGAACAGTGGGTAATATAGTTGCTGAACAAGCTTGAGGACCTGAGTTTGGATCCCTAGCACCAATATAAAATAAAATGAGCATTTTGTGCTTTTCAGTGTCTTGACAATGAATGGCACCAATATATAAATATATACAGACATCTGGGGCAATTTGGCTAAATACCCTGGCAGAAATAGCAAGGTTCAATGAGATGCCCTGTCTCAAGAAAACAAGATAGTTCCCGCAGTCTTTCTCCCTTGTTTCCTGAACCTTGAGACGGAGGGCAGTATAGTACAGATGTGCTGCTGTCCCTGAATTTCCAACAACAGAGACTCTGCACTTTGTCCAGTTGTCAGTGTCTAAGTTAACCACCTCCAACTGCACAAACATGCCAGTGTTTTGAGTTATTCAGATTGATCAGAAGAAGACAATTCAGGGGGTATTATGGTTTCTAGCAGCAAAGTGGAACAGCCTCTGATGAACAGGACTCCAAACTCTTTTGACAGAAACAAAGAGATTTTTTGTTACAAAAAAAAAAAAAAAAAGGCATTTTCAGCAAGTCAATTTCCACATACCAAATCTCTTAGCTGATGTAGGAGTTATCTGAAGTTGAACAATTACTTAAACAGTCTTCAGCCATACAAGACTTACTGGTTTGACAGGTTTGTTTCAGACTAAGTTATGCAAAAGCTCTGTGAATCCTTCAGGAAGAGCAACTCCTTAAACCTCAGAAAACAATCACAGTCTATTTACAAAAGGTTACCTCAAAGCCTAGGTGCCATCACTTCAGAATCCATGCTAGATAAAATTGCTGTGTTAAAATTCCCCCATTACACAAAAAAACTTAGAATGCTGAAGAACCAGAACAAAACAATTATCTTTTATACATGACAGAACTGCTGTACTCTTGAGCTCCCAGCAGCTGTGCTTGACTGTACAAAATCTCTATAATACTTCAAATTGAAAGTTTTACAGTCAATTAAAAAGTAATGCCCATGATGTAACTTTATCCCCTAGTTTGAATCATATATTTCATGTTTTAATATATTAATACTACTTGACAGAATGTATTTATTATTTAGAGAAATATTTTTTGGTATACTGATTTATTGTGCAATGAGTAAGTCAAGCTATTGAGCATGCGCATTATTGCACATGCTGTTTTGAAGGAGTGAGGATATTTGAAATCTACTCTCTCCAGTAGTTTTCGGATACATACTGAGCACGTGTACTTCTGAGCGGCTAGTCTCAGTGACGTATCCATCCTAAAACTTGTTGACAAATTTGTGACAATTGCCCAGCAGCCCTCACCATCAGGTGACAATATGCACATATTTTCTAAAATTCCCATTAACCTTTCCAAAATAACCCAATTTTCCCCCTTAGAATGGAAGCATAGTTCATAATTCTTTGTAATCAAACATATCCTCAGGGCTGGAAAGACAGTTCAGTCAGTGAAGTGCTTGCATTACAAGTATGAAAACCTTAATTTTATCCCCCAGGAAACCTAGCTAAGCTAAACCTAGCTAAAGCTGTACATGAGAAACTGGATCCCTGGAATTTAATGCTCACAAAATATATCTGAAGAACCAAGCCAAGGCCATTGAGATTATCTCAGACGAAGTTGGATGGACCACTAGTAACAGTCTGAAAGTTGGGATCTGACCTATACACACATACACACAGCACACATATGTTTACATGTACTCACAGGAACACACAAATGCACACATATGTGTGCGCACACACACACACACACACACACATACACACGGGGAAACATCATATTTTTGCTTCTAAGTTTGGTAATATTTGTTATTTTAATTACATGATCTTTCTGTTTGAAGTTTTATTAAAAGTAGCACTAGAAATATTTTGAGAAAAATTCTTGTTTTTAGAATGGAATTCTTGTTCTTACTCTGTATATGGATATGTAATCAGCATGCAGTGGATTTATGATCAACATTCACAAAATCCTATAAATTTTCTAAGGATATCTAATCATCAATTCAATATTCATTAAAGTGAATATAGATATAATCAGATTGCACATTGTCTTATAATAAGAAACATTTATTGTTTTTAAACAACTGAAAGAAAAAGGAATCATAACCTACCAAAGCATTTCTTACCACAGAATCCATCCAGATAATTTCCTGAAATAATTCTTTTATTCACATATCTGTAGCAGGTGCTTTCTTCAGCTTTATTTTGTAGAAAATGTCTTTTGTCAGCAGATGGGCTTGTGTCCTGCCAAGCTTATAATGCAAAACAGTTTATCTTCTTGTGAAAATAAGCATATTTGGTTTACCACACCTTATAGAACAATGCTATTTTCCCATGTTAATCCCAAGAGACACAAGTTAGAGGAGATATTTTTGAATTCAATAGAAACAAGGAAAATCTCACAGTAAGCATGTTTCTAAAGCAGCACACAGAACTCACAACCAAACAAAGCTTTAAGTGTATGATTTGAAATCTCTAATCTTTCTTATATGTAATTTCGTCCTACTTTTCCTTTTAATACAAATACATACTAGGAATTACATATTTTTAGCATAAGTAAGTTCTTTCTGGGTATTATTACAAGAAATAATTAAGGTGGAATCTGGACTCAGAGCTTCTGCTTTATTAGTCATTGTCTGAAAGTGTGCTTTATATGCAATTTGTATGTGAAGAAGAACACTAGAATAACATTTGCTATACTGCTCTGCACTTAGCTTGTGTGGTCTACTAGACTGTGAGATCTTCGAGGGCAAGAGCCGTAGCTTTTTAATTATCTTCTCCCACCATTTAGCAGGGTACTTTTCACAGCGTGTATCCCATGAATGATTATTGAATCACTGAAAGAATGAATACCAGAGGGTAAATCCCACTGTGCAATTTATCTCACTGAAACTTCTCCTATGAGAGTTAGAAACCATACTTACATTGAAATCTATGCAAAGTTCTGCATGTTTATTAAATTTACTCTGACTTTAGACTGCTATGTAGCTATATTCCTCATTATTAAGGATTTATTTAGGATGTCATAAAGTCAAAGAATTGACAATGTAAAATAATCATAATTATGTCAAATGTTAAAATCAACATAGCCTCCACACAAGAGATAAATGCACTACAAAATCATTAAGAAGGGCAACGAAGGGAAGCAGTTCACAAAAAGGCAACGAGGGACTTTTAAAAAGCATATTTTGCTACTGATTCTTTGTGCCTCTCATGACCCTTAAATGGCAGACATGATCATTCTCACTCTAACAGAATTGTTTTCTTCCTGTTCATGGTAGAAATAATGTTCAACATCAAACTATGAACTTATTTCTGTGTTGTGCCAATTAAGACAAGAAGATAGTACATAGCTATTAGAATATACACAAATCTAGCACACGGACTGACAGGACCAAACTCTGTAAGGAGGCAGACAAACAGGAGTGTTCGTACACTACCAGCAGGACCATTAATAGTATGTTCATGTTAGAAGTCAGTTTGGTAGGTTGTTTTTTTTTCTTTCAGAGAATCATGAAGACAAACATTTATTTTTAAACTGTGAAGAAATGTACTGTATTTATTCACGTTACATCCTGCTCTCTGCCCCTCCTCCCAGTCATCCTTTCATACAACCCTTCCTCCTCTCTTCCCTACCCTTCTTCTCTGAGAGGGTAGAGGCATTCCCTGAGCATCCCCCACCTTGGTGCATCCTCTCCCACTGAGGCCAAACAAGGTAACCCATTTAGAAGAACATATCCCACAGACAAGCAACAGCCTCTGGGATAGCCCCTGCTCTACTCAATGGTATACTATTCATCTGTTAAAACAAAGGTATCATGAATGTTGCACGTAGTTTCTTATAAAACTAAAATGTTTTTACTTTATAACGCAGCAACCTGTACGGTATATTCCCAGTGGCGCTACAAACATATGCCTACAAATACAGATGTGTATCATAATTGGCACAATTTGTGAATAGACAAGGTTTCCTTTGGTAGCAGATTCGAAAATAAGTTATGGTGTATCCAGTCATTGGAGTTTTACTCATTGTTAAAAACAAGGAAGGTATTCATCTGTGTTGCAGCCTCCGTCAGCTACACACGGAATGGCATCTTCTGGAAGAGGAGAAGGAGCCTAGGAGAAATTAAGGGAATCGGACGGCGAGAGGAATAAATAAAGAATGGGACTGATGCATGGTTCTGCTTTCAGTCCAAAAATGTATTATTCTACTGAGAAACAAGCAGGCAGGCAAAAACCCCTCTCCCAGTCCTTCAGCATCTCTTGGCCTAATCAGCATCTTCATCTACTATCTCTGCAGGTGGGCGGAGCTTTTAGCAAGAACTTGGAGAGAGAAAGAGAAGTGACTCAAACAAAAGGGCTTTGTTTAAGTCAGGGAACCTCATGCCAGGTGGGCTGACTGCTTTTGGCAAGCTAAGGTCTGAGACAGCCAGCTTTCGGGTGAAGAGAGGTCACAAATCTGTCGTTAGACAGGAAAGCAACAAAACTTACATTATTAAATGAAAGAAGCAATCTGAAATTAATCTATTTTAAATGTAAGGGATTCTAGAAAACTCTAAACCATGGAGAAAGAAAAAAGTCAATAGTTGTCTGACAGTTGAGGGAAGGGGTAGGCAGAGCAAGCTAGAATTTTAAAGTATTTTCTGCCTACATTTGTGAAGATGATTCATGCTATTTCACATTAGTCAAAACCCATATGATCCACAATACCAAAGGTAAAATTTATTTGGGCAATAAGTATACGACTTTGGGTAAAATAAAAGTATGAATCTACTGATTATGGTGACTATAAATATGAAGTTCTATATAGGAGTGGTTGAAGATATAATGGCATACTGATAAACTACCTGAGACCAAGCATCTGCCAGATAAAATCAATGATTTGGAAATGAGAGAATATAAAAATAATCAGAAAAATAATATCTTACATTGGGAAAACATGGGGTCATAATTAATGGCTCCAGATTTGCTATACTTTTTCTGACAATATTTCTAGTTTATATGGTGTGTTGGAGTTGGAAGGGTAGGCATAATTTGCAACAGTCTACATTGCCAAGAAGTAATTAGAAGACAAATTCCACGAGTATTCCCGTTCTATTAAAAAATGTTGGTGCTAACCACTTTCACATTTATTGAGTGCATTCTATGTCTTTCCTTAAACCTTAAGTGATTTCTTTTGAAGATATCCATGAAATAAGTTCTAATTGTTCAATAATTTCAGCAGAAATGTCACCAAATCACTTTCTAGTTAATTACTACAAACCTCAGACTTCTTAGTCAGTCTTTAAGAATGTAAAATTGTTACCTGTATCCTCTTTATCTTTTAAAATTCCATATGTATCTTATAGTTCAATTTGTCAGATGATATTTTTAACAGGTGATATTAAAATACTTCCCTTTTTTGCTCACTTTTATTTTTGCTTGTTGTGACTTATTTTGTCTTCTGATCTGAAATCATTCTTAGATGACATTTGTTTGTAACACTGAAGGAAGGGAGAACAACATCCCTTCCTTCTATAGAATACATGCAATTACTTAATCTAAAATCACATGTCTATGCCCCGTCCCCTTTTATTATAGACTGGGGATATGTGACTAGCAAAGACATTTTACAATTCATCATCAAGATCTAAAATAATATACAATCATTGAGTTAGGCTTACTCTCTAGAACTGGGACATGTATTAGTAAAGCCCATAAAATACATTTATTATAGAACTCAGATAATTTCACACTATGTTAAAATTAAATATACCCAGGTTTTATTTTGTTTTGTTTTTAATGTGGCTTTACTCTATTTTTTTATTTATTAATTAATCTTTTCTTGGAGTTCAGTCTTTTTTTTTGAACATTTAATATTTGATTTTATTTTTAATTATTTACATATTATATAATTTACTTTATATTTTAATTATTTACATATTATCTGTGTGGAGGTGTATACACGTGAGAGCAGGTACCCCAGAGGCTAGAAGAGGACATCAGATCCTATCTATGGAGCTGGAGTTATGGATTGTGAGTCAACCTACTTGATGCAAGGAGCCAATTTGGGATCCTCTGCTCAAGCGGAGAGTACCCTTAACCACTGAACTACTTCTCCAATCACTGATCACTTTATTTTATTTTTTTTAACTTTTATTGGATTATGATGAAAAAAGTTACATGATTTCAATTTATCTGAATTTGCTAACATTTAAAAACATATTTTAAGTAAATAGAATTAAATCACATTCTTGTTTCCCTTTTGTACCCCAATTTCTCCCAGAGACCGCCCCTTCAATACCTACAATATCTTTTTTGTCATATTCCTTAAAATTTATAAAATGTTATAACAATACAAATAAGTACTATAAAAGTTGTTTGATATAAAACAACAATCAATTTAACAGTCTTATGCAGATGTTCATCTATAGCAATAGTGAAAATACATTTTTCTCAATATAAATTTTAAATAACTCCAAACATATCAACTGTATATTTCAAAATAATACAACACAACTGGTATTTTCCTAAATGAACATAAATATATAAAGTCTTTTTGTTTGTTTTGTATTTAGTAGAGTTTAAAATCTTGGCTCTTACTGTGGTACAAGCCCAAAATAAGAACAATTTTTAGATATTGGATTTCATTGTAATAAGGCTATACTTCAATGACTCTCACATCACCAAAGGATTTTACCTCCATCGTAGCTAGCTGAGAGTTGATAGTTCTGCTGCACCAAGAAATGAATTGTAGGCACGATTTTTGGATACAGACTTCCTGCTATAGTCAAAGCTATTTGACTTGAGTGAGTGACTTTTTTCTCAGGCCACAGAGAACAGGTTACATTCATTTAAGAGAAGGTGTGTATATTAAGATGGTCTATCCATAAAGTCATTCACCAACTATTTCAATGAACAATGGTTCTGCTTGGAGGGTGGCACGGACATTGGGT
>JADRCD010204288.1:0-15782 GCA_019843815.1 Montemys delectorum | reverse complement strand
ACTCTTTGTTGTTCTCTTACAAGCCCCTTCCCAATTTAATTGTCTATTTTTTTTAGATATATAAATACTTTTGAAATATATAAGCTGTTTTGAAAACCATAGTATAGTGTAAAGACATGATATAAACAATACTACTAATAGAGAGGCTGAGATAGAAGAAGCAAGATTTCAAGACCCTTATGTTGTACATAGCAAGACACTGTCACAAACAAACAAGCTGAAAGTGCATATAGATTGTACAATGTTGGACCTATTTCTCCAATTACCAAATTAGAGAGACCATTGGATGACAATCAACAAATTTCTAATTGCTCATATTATTGGATTTCAATCGATTAGGATATGTTGGTAATATTAATTTTCATATTAAGATATTAAGAAAAAGTAATTGTCACTTCCTGTTGTTTTTGTTGTAAGAGGTGGAATTAGACTTGTGTAGATTTGTTGAAAGATTGCCTTCTTGTTTCTTCTGGGGTGTAGTTTTGCTTCTTATGTTGATGTTTTCCATCTATTATCCTTTGTAGGGCTGGATTTGTGGAAAGATATTGTATAAATTTCGTTTTGTCATTGAACAGCTTGTTTTCTCCATCTATGGTAATTGAGCGTTTTGCTGGATATAGTAGCCTGGGCTGGCATTTGTATTCTTGTAGGGTCTGTATGACACCTGCCCAGGATCTTCTAGCTTTCATAGTCTCTGGTGAGAAGTCTGGTGTAATTCTGATAGGCCTGCCTTTATATGCTACTTCACCTTTTTTCATTACTGCTGTTAAAATTCTTTCTTTGTTTAGAGCATTTGTTGTTTTGACTATTATGTGGCAGGAGGAATTTCTTTTCTGGTCCAGTCTATTTGGAGTTCTGTAGGCTTCTTGTATGTTCATGGGCATCTCTTTCTTTAGGTTAGGGACATCTTCTTCTATAATTTTGTTAAAGATATTTACTGGCCCTTTAAGTTGGAGGTTTTCACACTCTTCTATACCTATGGTCCTTAGGTTTGATCTTCTCATTGTATCCTGGATTTCCTGGATGTTTTGGGTTAGGGTCTTTTTGCATTTTGCATTTTCTTTGACTGTTCTCTCAATGTTGTCTATGTTATCTTCTGCCCCTGAGATTCTCTCTCCTATCTCTTGTATTCTGTTAGTGAAACTTGCATCTATGTTTCCTGACTTCTTTCCTAATATTTCTAACTCCAGAGTTGTGTCTTTTTGTGATTTCTTTATTGTTTCTACTTCTATTTTTAGGTCCTGGATGGTTTTACTCAATTCCTTCACCTGTTTGTTTGTGTTTTCCTGCAATTCCTTAAGGGATTTTTGAGTTTGCTCTTTAAGTGCTTCTACTTGTTTATTTGTGATCTCCTGTAATTCTTTATGATTTTTTTGTTTCCTCTTTAAGGGCTTGTACCTCTTTACCTGTGTTCTCCTGTATTTCTTTAAGGGAGTTATTCATGTCCTTCTTAAGTTGTTCTATCAGCGTTGTGAGATATGATTTTAGATCCAAATTTTGCTTTTCCAGTGTTTTGGGATATCCAGGTCTTGCTGTGGCGGGAGTACTAGGTTCTGATGAAGCCAAGCAGTCTTGGTTTCTGTTGGTAGGATTCTTGCTTTTTCCTTTTGCCATCTCTTGATCTCTGGTGTTAGATGTTCTTGGTGTCTCTGACTAGAGCTTGTCCTGTCCCTGCCACCCTGTGACTCCCCTACGACTCCTGAGGCCTGTGCCTCCTGGCTGGTCCCACCTTAAAAAGTCACCAGAGAGAAAATGGCCTGCAGTTCAGTCTTCATACTTCCTCCTAACCACCCCTCTCCATCTCCAAGAGGATGTCCCCACCCCACTATTCTCACCCCACCAGACCTTCCCACTCCCTGGGTTCTCCAGGGTTAGGTGCATCTTCTCTCACTAGTTCCAGACTAGGCAGTCCTCTGATGCATATGTGTGTGTGGGGGGGGGGGCATATACATATCAACTGATGTATACTGCCTGGTTTGTGGCTAAGTAATCCTTGGGCTCAGGTTAGTTAAGACTGCTAGTTGTTCTATAGGGTTGCCCTGTTCTTCTCTGCTTCTTCCCACTTTTCCCTGATTCAAGCACTGGGATCACCAGCTTCTGTCTATTGGTTGGCTGTAAATATCTGCATCTGACTTTTTCAGCTGCTTGTTGAATCTTTCAGAGGGCAATCGTGCTAGGCTTCTGTTTATAAGTGCACCACAGCATCAATCATAATGTCTGGCCTTGGGAACCTCCCTCTGAGCTAGACCTCAATTTGGGCCTGTCACTGAACCTCCTTTTCCTCAGGTTCTTGTCCATTTTTGTCCCTGCAGTTCTTTCAGACAAGAACAACTCTGGTTTGAAGAGGTCAATTCAGGACCTTTAGAACATTCCACCAAACCCCTCCCCTCCTGGAAGAGTAAGGTCATGGAACACTAAGGCACCCCTGCCCTCCAGAAGGAAGAGGCCAGTTACATTCTTCAGACCACAGTGAGTAGGGGCACGAACCATTGGCCACCTACAGACAAGGGAAGTCCTTTCTACCTCATTTCCTAAAGACCAGTTTAAAGTTACAGTTCTGCCAATCACATTGTGCCTGATGGCTATTGCTTTGAAAATTATATAATAATTTACAGAATGGCCTGCACGTGGTCATTCTCTCTCCTTTGTGTGCAGGGTGACCCCAGTATTCTGGAACAATAAAATTCCTCTTACTTTTGCATCGATCCCTGATTCTTTGTTGTTCACTCAGGGGGTCTCCAGTAAGTTAAGGCTCCTCAGAGTCTTCAAGACTCAGATTTTTTGACTGTGGGATGGCAACCCCATCCCTCCACTTGATGCCCTGTCTTTCTACTGGAGGTAGACTCTACAATTTCCCTCTCCCCACTGTAGGTTCTTTCATTTAAGGTCCTTTTATTTTAGTCCTGATAGTTTCTCACCTCCTATGTCTCTGGTACATTCATTAGGGTGCCCCCATCTCCTAACTCTTGAGGTTGCCTGTTTTCATTCTTTCTGCTGGCCCTCAGAGTTTCACTCCTGTTTCTCTCCCCAATACCTGATTATGTTCTCCTCTTCCTTTCCATCCCCCCTTTTCCCACCCTGTTCCCTCCATGCCCCATCCCTTTTGTCCTGTCAAGTTGAGGTGGCTTTATACTATTTAACCAACATACTTGTCAAGTCTCTTAGTGCCTATAACAGACAAAACTGTAAGAAAGTGAATTTACTGAACAGATTTGCTTTTAAATAGAGGTTTTGAATATATGCATTACTGCTTACAATAATATGCTAAGCTAACTAAATGTGACTTTACTTTCTTTTCCTAATTAAAATTAGTCTTATTGTATTAAAAAAGTCAAAAGCTAAAGTTAAGTATCTCAGGATGATCTGCTACACTGTTATGATTGGATGGTGGATGTTTCAATGACAACACCTGTATTTGCAGTGCCCCTATCCTGAAAGCTCTATGAATAAAATCTTTAATGAGAAGGTCACAGGAGGAATGGCTTTGTGTATATCTGATCCCTAACTGAAAGATATGGGGACATAGAGCCCTGTGGGGACATTTTAAACCACTTGAATTTTCTTAGCTAAAAGCTAGAAAGACATATAAATGGATTAAAAATACATGTAAGCAACATTAGGAAGCAAAATCATTGTGGATTGATGGCTCAGAGGTTTTGTGAGAAGCCAGAAGTTTAGAAAGAAGCTATGAAGGGCTGAAGAGGGACTTGATAATGGATCTAATAAAAAGTGAATATCTTAGTTAATTATTAAAGAAATAGCATTATTTAACAAGGTGTATTTTATAGAATCAAGATGGCACTAACGTGTAACAGAGGAAATGTTATTTTGATCTTCATTAGTAATTTTATTACTTATGTATCTATAATTAAACATGTAGTCCTCAGTGACATGATAATGTTTTTGAGAAAGCTGCCTGTAAACTTCAGTAAAGCTGCTTGCTGACCTTGAGTTCATAAACTATTATGCATTTCATTAGGAATGATATTAAAAATGCTCATCAGGTGAAAGATATGTTTGATTATAACAAAAGAATAAAGGACATTGAATGTACTTTAAAATGTAAATTGTTAGAATTTTATGTTTTGTTTAGATTTTATTAAATAAACCTCTGCAGAAAAAAGCACTGAATCTATTAGCAATCTTAGTAAAGGAATTCAGTAGCTTTACAGGATACATTCATTCTATAAATAACAGATCGCTTTGGGTACTGTGACATCTGTAAGTCTATGGAATCTACTTATAAACGAAGATTTCTGTCATCAAATGCATTTTATTTAAATTTCAGCAAATAAGTATTTAGAATAATGCCCCTACTTATAATAGTGAAATGATTCAAGGTATTAATTATCCAACCTATGTAGTTGATGTATTTTTATATGGAAAATATTTAATCAGTTATATTATGTCCTCCTATTTAAAATGATACTATAACACTTGGGTAAATATTACACAGCTTGACAGGAGCCTGATATAGCTGTCTCCTGAGAGGCTCTGGCAGAGCCTGACAAATACAGAGGTTGATGCTCCATTGGATTAAACACAGGGTCCCCAATGTAGGAGTTAGAGCAAGGACCAAAGGACCTGAAGGGGTTTGAAATTCCATAGGAAGAACAATATCAACCAACCAGATCCCCCAGAGCTCCCAGGGACTAAACCACCAGCCAAAGAGTACACGTGGAAGGACTCATGACTCTAGCTGCATATGTAGCAGAGGATGACCTTGTCTGGCATCAAGGGGAGAACACGCCCTTGGTCCTGTGAAGGCTTGATGCCCCAGTGTAAGGGAATTCGAGGGCAAAGAAGCAGGAGTGGGTGAGTGAGTAGGGGAACACCCTTATAAAAGTAGGGGAGGGGGATGGGATGGAGGGTTTCAGGGGGCAGGAAAGGGAATTATGTTTCAAATGTAAATAAAATAGCCAATAAAATTTTTTTCAAAAAATAAAAAAATAAAATAGAAGACATTTTTTTAGAGTGATTATCAGAATTTCAGCAAGAGTTATCTCAATTGTGTTTAAAGACATAGAAACTTCTCTGATTTGTAAAATTTCTGACTTATTACAAGTCATTTCTTACATTCATTTCAACAACTGTACCATTAGTTAAATTACATAATGAGCTTTCCAAACAAGGCGAGCACTAAATAACAAGCTTATTGTATTTCTTTAGTTGATGTAAAGTTCAGGGATATTTTGAGAGCTGTTCATACCTGGAAAAATTGTAATTGCACACACTGTGGGATGAGACTGGTAGATTGTTGTACTTAACAGTAATTTTTGCACAAGAACCACCAGTGTGATGCAAGAGACCAAGATCAACCTTTATTTGTAATGATGACACTCAGAGTAATCTTGCATGAACACAGATAGCTAATTGCCTCACTGTGTTTTCTAGAATACTAATTCTGAATGTGTATGTTTCATATGTAAAATAAATTTATTAGCAGGTTTCTTCCTCCTCATTTTGTCCTGAGTTACAGGTAAGGCATTGTATTGACTTTTTTGAGGCAATGGAGCTGTATTGCCTGTGGGTTTCATTTCAAGAAGTAAAATTATCAAAGAGTCAGTTTTGTGTCTGATAGAGCTAAGAATCAGTGGCCTATGAGATTCAAAGAAGGTCATATTAGTCAGTTTTATTTTCTAAACTGTTGTACAGTCCCCTAAGGATCTAATTTACCAAACACATTGAATTTGTTCAAAGAAGTTAAACACAACTCAAGTTACAATATATACAATAAATATTGGATGAATAAAAGATGAAAGCCATGCTCAAGGTTACAGGAGGATGAATTCTGCCTTTAGAAAAAGGGTCTGTGAATACCAAACAGTTTAGCAGTATAAAGATTTTAAATCTGCAAAAACTAAAGTGATGATGAAGAAATTAAGTATGAATTAACAGGGAAGGTTCATATTAACAGTCAAGGTAGATGAACTGGGGAGCAAAAACACAACTTTTTTTTTTTTCTGGAAGACACTAAAGAGATGTTTCTTTTTTCTTTCTTTTTTTAAATTTTATTTAATTTTTTTACACTCCAGATTTTATCTCCCTCTCAGTCCTCCCTCTGACTTTCCATATTTCATACTGCCTCCCCCCTCATCTCCACTAGGATGTCCCCACCCCTGAAACCTCACCCCACTGGACCTCTAAACTCCCTGGGGCCTCCAGTCTCTTGAGGGTTAGGTGCATCTTCTCTGACTGGGTCCAAACCTGTTAATCCTCTGCTGTATATTTGTTGGAACCCTCATATCAGCTGGTATATGCTGCCTGGTTGGTAGTCCAGTGTCTGAGAAATCTCAGGGGTCTAGGTTAACTGAGAGAACTGGTTATCATTACAGGGTTGCCCTCCTCCTCAGCTTCTTCCAGTTTCTCCTTAATTTAACCACAGGGATCACCAGCTTCTGTCCATTGGTTGGACTTAAATATCTGCATTTGACTCTTTCAGTGCTTTTTGGTTCTTTCTTAGGGGAGTCATGATAGGTCCCTCTTTGTGAGCACTCCATAGCCTCAGTAATAGTGTCAGGCCTTGGGGATTCCCCTTCAGCTGGATCCCACTTTGGGCCTGTTGCTAGACCTCCTTTTCCTCAGGCTTTTCTTCATTTTTGTCCCTGCAGTTGTCTTAGAAAAGAACTTTTATAGGTCAGAGTTTTTTATTGTGGGATTGCAACCCCCTCTCTCACTTGATACCCTGTCTTTCTACTGGTGGTGGGCTCTAAAAGTTCCTCTCCCCACTGTAGGGAATTTCATCTATGGTTCCTCCCTTTGAGTCTCTCACCTCTCAGGTATCTGGTGAGTTCTGGAGGGACCCCCACCTCCTACCTTCTGAGGTCAGGGCAAAAATAAAGTAATTAAAGACTTCCTGGAATTCAGTGAAAATGTTGACACAACATACCCAAACTTTTGGGGCACAATGAAAGCAGTGCTAAGAGAAAAAGTCATAGTACTAAGTGCTGGGGTAAAGAAAGGAGAGATTTTACACCACTGACTTAACAAGACACCTAAGAGCTTTAGAAGAAAAAGAAGCAAACACACTCAACCAGTTGGTCGAAATCCACCAAAGAGAAAGATACAAAGAATCAACAAAACCAAAAACTGGTTGTTCAGAGAGAATCAACAAGATAGATAAACTCCTAGCCAAACTAACTAAAGAGCCCAGAGGCAGTGTCCAAATTAACAAAATCAGAAATGAAAAGGGAGACATAACAACAGAAACAGAGGAAATTCAAAAAATCCTCAGAAACTACTACAAAAGTCTATATTCAACAAAACTGGAAAATCTAGATGAAATGGATGGTTTTCTAGACAAATTCCACATACTAAAGTTAAATCAAAACAGATAAACTACCTTTTACTACTATTACTACTATTACTGCTACTACTACTACTACTACTATCATGACAACGACGATGATGAAGACGACGACGACGATGATGATGATGATTATTAGTATTACATATTTTCTTTATTTACATTTCAAATGTTCTCCCCTTTCCTGGTTTCTTCTCAGAAAACTCCCTATCCCCTCCCACTCCCCCACTCACCAACATACCCACTCCTGATTCCTGTACCTGGCATTCCCCTACTCCGAGGAATAGAGCCTTCATAAGACCAAGCACCTCTCTTCCCATTGATGCCATTCTCTGCTACATATGCAGCTGGAGCCATGAGTCCCTCCATGTGTACTCTTGTGTTGGTGGTTTTATCTCAGGGAGCTGTGGGTATACTGGTTGGTTTATATTTTTGTTCCTCCTTTGGGGCTGCAAACCTCTTCTCTAGCTCTTCCATTGAGGACCTTGTACTCAATCCAATGGATGACTGAGAGCATGCACCTCTGTATTTTTCAGGCACTGGTCGAGCCTCTCAGGAGACAGCTATATCAGGCTTCTGTCAGCAAGCACTTTTTGGCATCTACAATTGTGTCTGGGTTTGGTGACTGTATATGGGATGGATTCCCAGGTGGAGCAGTCTGTGGCTGGCCTTTCCCTTAGTCTTTGAACAGGTCCATATACCCTAAAGAAATAGAAGAAGTCATTTTAAAACTCCCAAACAAGAGAAGCCTAGGGCCAGACGGCTTTAGTGGAGAATTCTACCAGACCTTCAAAGAAGACCTAACACCAATATTCCTCAAACTAGAAGCAGAAGGAACATTACCTGATTCATGCTATGAAGCTACAATTACTCTGATACCTCAACCACACAAGGACACAATAACAACAACAACAACGAGAGAGAGAGAGAGAGAGAGAGAGAGAGAGAGAGAGAGAGAGAGAGAGAAGAAAGAGGAGGAGGAGGAGGAGGAGGAGGAGGACGAAGAGGAAGAAGAAGAAGAAGAAGAAGAAGAAGAAGAAGAAGAAGAAGAAGAAGAAGAAGAAGAAGAAGAAGAAGAAGAAGAAGAAGAACTTTAGACCAATTTTGCTTATGAATATCTATGCAAAATTACTTATGAAATTTCTCTTAAACTGAGTCCAAGAACATATCAAAACAATCATTCTACGTGATAAAGTAGGCTTCATCTCAGTGATGCAAGTTTGGTTCAATATTGGAAAATCCATTAACATAATCCACTATATAAACAAGCTCAAAGACAAAAATCACATGATCATCTCCTTAGATGCAGAAAAACCCTTTGACAAAACAAAACATCCATTCATGTTAAAAGTATTGGAGAGAACAGGAATTCAAGACCTGTGCCTAAACATAATAAAAGCAATTTATTTGCAAACTAGCAGGCACTATCAAATTAAATGGAGAGATACTTGAAGCAATCCCACTAAAGTTGGTGACAAGGATGCCCACTCTCCCCATATCTATCCAATATAGTACTCACAATTGTAGCTAGAACAATAAGACAAGAAAAAGATACCAAGGGGACAAAAATTGGCAAAGCAGAAGTAAAGGTATCACTATTTGCAGATGATATGATAGTATATTTAAGCAATCACAAAAATTCGACCAGAGAACTTCTACAGCTGACAAACAACTTCAGCAAAGTGCCTGGATATAAATTAGTTCAATAAACCACAACTTTTAAAATATATTTTGTGTTGGGTGGAGATGGTGCACATTTAATCTCAACACTCAGGAGGCAGAGCCAAACAGATCTCTGGGAGTTTGAGGCCAGTAGTTCCAGGACAGCTGGGGCTACACAGAGAAAGCCCATCTCAAAGATTTAGTTATCCTTTAGGGTAATGTCACAGGGAGAAACAAATGATCTTAGAAAAATTATAAGAAAAACAATTAACTTCCAGTCCGTTCTTTTATTCTTAAAATGCTATTTATTCATTATGGCTGTAAGTAATACATAATGATTTTTTTCATAAGAAACTTCAGAAAGTAGAGATTGATCTCAGCTTCCAAATGTGACCCTAGTTTTACTATTTTATTTTCCATCTAGTATTTGAATAATAATATTAATAAAGATGATAAAATTTTATTTTATATGTTGATATGTATAACATTCTCTGGAAGAAAAAACCAATAAAGGTATGTATACACATATTAATATAATTTCTACTTTAGAGTATCTCTGAAAAGCAGCAGATTTTCAGAGATATTTTGAGTATACCTTTGTTTTAGGTATTTAAAGATAGTTGGTCATTAGAATCTCTGTTTACATTATTTTGCCATAATCACGCAATCAACCTCAACAACTATAGTGTTCGTGTGTGTGTGTGTGTGAGAAAGTACACGCTTGAACACATGCAATGCAAATGCTAATGCATATGTTGATGATTCATAAGAGCAGGTGGCATTAGAAAATATCCATACCCAAAGAACTTAGAATATGTTAGTATGCAGTGAAGTGATTCTTATTAAAGCATCATGATATGCTATATGAAGATATCAGCTATTGATAATTTTATTCCTCCTAAGGTCAATTATCTAACAAAATAGAAAATGCAGCATCTGTTCAGTCATCTGATGACCTCAAAGAATCACATTATATGTGATTCTTGCTTTTAGATGATGCTTCATAAATTTTGAAGGTTTCTATATGATACATGACATATTTGGGGCTTTAAATATGTTGACTAGAGAGTAGCAGTTATTTAAGAAAGATAAATTTGGGAAATTAAATTAATGCAAGTTCAGGAAACAAATTAAAAAAGAGTAAAGGAAGTCAGAATGTGAAATTTCTCATCTGAAATTTCCATAGGTCTTTGTCTTAGAACAAAGAACTAGAGTTCTTTTCTACTTTTAATAAAAATTCACATGACAAAGAATAATATGCACTTCAGCCTTGCAAGGTTGGCTGTTTCTCAATAATTGCCAGGAAAAATTCACTTGGTTTTGCACCAAGTCGCAGTGTTGCATGCAAATATCTCTGTACAATGATTTCACTTATAGATCAAAGAAGACAGCATGATTGGTCTCCTTTATTTCTCTGTACTCTATCTAGCATTGCTTCCCCCACACCAGACCCTGCTCAGATATTGTGGAAATTACCTCTTAGGACAGAAAGAAGAAAAGAAATGGGGGTTGTCCTTCAGTGTTGATTCCTTTGGTGGAACTCATTCCAGTGCAGAAGCCAGACTTGCTATGCCTCTGGAGTTAAACGTTTGTCTGTCACTTTAGTAACAAGAGGACATTAGAGGGCACCCTAACTCAACATTCCATACTGAAAAGACATGCTGGATATTTTGGACAAGGAAACGAAAAAACTCTGGATTCTCCATTTTTTTCTTTTCTTTCTTTCTTTCTTTCATTCATTCATTCTTTCTTTCTTTCTTTCTTTTTTTAATTTAAAAAACACCCTTACTTTTCAAAAGCAGTAAGAGAAGAGAATGGTGTGCTGAGAAAATTCTCTGTAAAAGAACAGTCTATATGTTCTACATGCTTGTAGAGAGCAGTATGGAGACTTCTCATTCATCATGATACACCATCCTAACCTCCCCTTTGCCCTTTCACACATATCTGCATTAGTAGATTCTAAAATAAATCCTCCACACTTGTAGAATATTAACATATGTTCTTCCATGTCTTAGAGGTGTCCTTTGAAGTGACTTTTGCCCCTAGCATTCCTATTCCCTCCATATAATCCATGAGGAATGATGGAGGGTTGTTTACTAATGAAGTATGTTGGTCTAGGAACTTGTCATCCCTTTCTATCTGAATGAATTTATTTAGTTATTTGCTCCACTTGATTGGGTGTGCAAATGTTAAGCTTGGGTTAAATGATGCCATTAGCAGATGGCACTGACACAGATATGTTTTACAAGCCCTGATGCAGCTCATAATCCCATGAGTGATCTATAGCAAAACAGTAAATAACATATACATGATGTCTTGAATAGGTCATAATGTAGTCAGAGAATGACAAATGCAGATGAACCTTAACCTACTTAGTCCTCAGACATGATCCTCAGCAGGAGTAATTCATTCAATCACAGATAAATAATAGAATTTCTTATGCATCCTTCTTAAGTGCTGACAATTTTATATTAAAAGTGAAAGGTTATTAGATTGCATTTCATGAGGTAAGAAGAAATATTCGGTCAGGGGAAATAATAGCCTAATAATATGCATTGCTCCATGCATACATTACTGCTTTAGAAACCACAGGGTTCACACTGCATTGATTTCATGTATCCATTATATATGGTACTAACAGTTGGTTGATTAAATTTGAAAGGATGATCCTGAACATAACCAACCTAAAAGAGAATGTTCTTTCCACAATTATTTTAGATAGAACTGATGTTCTAGAAGACATTTCATAATGCTATTGAACTATTTTAAAATTTTGATGTAGTCAAGCTCTCATAGACTTATGGGTATGGCTCAGTAAAAGAAAATTTGCTTTTCTCACAAAAAGACCCTGAAATTTATCCTCACAACTAGAAACTAACAAACAAACAACAACGAAAATCTGTAAAGTAATTATATAAGCTGGAAAAATTATTGCTAAAGAATTAACTAGATGAGCCACTAAATATGCCCTAAAATAAAAATAAAATTAATATTTCTGCATAGTGAATATTTTATATCATATATTGTG
Organism: Montemys delectorum; assembly: GCA_019843815.1. NCBI lineage: Eukaryota > Metazoa > Chordata > Mammalia > Rodentia > Muridae > Montemys > Montemys delectorum. The sequence goes on along the minus strand of JADRCD010204288.1, from coordinate 3,786 downwards.
CATGTTTAATAAGAAAACTAAAATTTCTAAAAGGGCATTGAAATGACTTAATACTTTTACCAAAATATTTTCTCTAGAGAAATGAATTAAAATATAAATGAAGAAAATTGAGTTGATTGGTTTCTGTTCTCTACTGTAGTTATTAATAGGGAGCTTTACTCAAATCAATGTTTTATACTATATCATATGCCCCATGCTAACTGCTATGGAATAGTGGGACCTAGTTCAACTATTTTTATTTATTCACCACATATTGTTCAAACTACTTCCTTGAGACTAGTTCAACATTATTAAACAACTTAATCTACTGCAGACCAACTAGAAACAAGAGGACTTGAAAGGGAAAATAAGATGTAATATTTCACATACTTAAAATATTTTTATAATATTTAGATATAAATCATAGATCAGATAATAAAAGAAGTGAAAAGTCTTTTTAATCAATCTTAACAGAAAATAATGGGAAACTTGATTGTTTTCATTAGCATGGTCATTGTGATTAGTTCCATGGTTTCTAATAAGAGCATCTTGATGAACTAGCAGGAATAAGGCTAGTTCTTTAGTCAAACAGTCCACGGCAGAAGACCAGCACTGAAAACTAGCTTTTACTAAAAGTATAAAAATTATTTCTTTGTAGTAAACATGAGAAAATTACAATTTTGATGAGTACTTAGGTGTCTTCAAGGTAAAATCTTTCAAATTATGGAGAGTTGGTAATGACTTATATTATGTGTATAGTTTGACTCTATAAATAGTTTCACAATTATCTACTGTCTTCAAAATGTATTTCTGGAACACTGTTCCATTAAAATAATTTTCCCAATTACAATATAATACACATCTTTTAAAAAGTAATAGCTATGACTCCATAATTATAGGAATAAAGTACATTAACCACATAAAGCACAAACTTATAGTAGACTATACTCTCTTGTAGTATAATGGTATAGAAACTGATACAAACCTAATTTATATCATTTACGCCTTGCTCTTATCAACACATATTCTCATAAACATATATCTTTAAACTCATTACTATCTATACTTAAGCCTATTACATTTCAATATCTCTCTGTCTCTATGTTGATTATTTATCAACCTGAAGATGTCTACCTCTATTGATGTGTATGATTTGACTACTCAGAATATGTTCTTCTCTTAACTGAATTTTTAAATGATTTATTAATATTTTCCATGGTACTAAATATTAATGAAAAGACATAATGTTTAACCTGACTCTTTAGTATTAAGTCCTATGTGGAATAATACCCATAATCTCTACTAGAAATCTAATTCTACCAGAAATAATTTTAAATAGGATTAGGAATCAATATTATCTTGCATATATACAATATTTTAAGATTGTTTTTATGTTTTATTTTATTTATTTATTTATTGTACATAGCATGAAACACATTTGGAGGTGAAAGAATAATTTGTGCTATTGAGATATCTTCTTTTACCTAGGAATCTAACTCATTTTGTCAGGGTTCATGCCAAGGACCTTTATCTGCTGAGTCATTTCCTATTCCCTTAATATGCATGTTTTTGAAAGACTAAAAAAAAAAAAAAAATCAACAGAAAGAAACCTTGATGCTACAGACAATTGGGGAGATTTGATTTATTTGGGCTACTACAGAGTACAGAATAATCATGTGTGTTTAATAAATCAAAGAAAAGGGAAGAGAAGAAAAATAAAGTATACTGATTAGTTATTATTACTTGTGATCCACTTGAAGCAAACTTCAGTCACCTGGAAAGAGGAACCCTCAATTATGTTATTGCCTCTAGCTCTTGCCATAGACTCTCAATGATGGACGATAAACTATAAAATGCAATGCACATTCTCCCAGTTTCTTTTGGTCAGTGTTTTATTATAGCAACAGAATGCAAACTAAAACCTAAGGAAGGAACATGTAAGTTGGTTTACAAAATCAAATGGGAAAAGATGACAGTGGATTCTATCAGAGCATTAAGTTGAAGAGAACATTTCATATTTCTTTTCTCACTAAAACACATACAAATATATAGAGATGTTTGATCTTCAAATATTTTCTGGGTTATAAATTTTAAGTATGCTTAGACTTTGTTAGTATTATCAATATAGACATGAAAACAGAAAACCTATAGAATAGTTGCACCAACAATAATCTAAATGACATTGGTTAAAATAGATGTATTTATTAGTTCAGCACTGAGATATAGGAAATCAATTGATGTCAGTTATGACATTACCATACATGAATAAATTGCATCAAATGAAAAGATATTCAGGTTCCATGGACTAATATGAACAAGGAAAAAAATTCTTATTTCATTATATGATATTATTCTCTTCTCTATTATAGAAGAACTCATCTTCTTTTCAAAATGCCCATCCATATGAAGTATTTCATGAGAACTACAGAGATGGGAGAGCTTGTTATTTCTGAACTCTGAATTCTTCTCCTTTACTGAAGACCACCCATTAAATTTTTATTAACTGGGTGATATCAATTTGTATACCAAGATCTATCTAGATCCCTTTCTTCCTTTCTGATCAAATGTCTTAAGTAACTTTTCCTATAAAGCATTGTCACATAGGTTGCTTCTTTTTTTTTTTTTTTTTAGTAATAAAGTCTTCTTTATTTATTTTTCTTTCTGCCATATACTCTTACAGCTGCTTCATCTCCCTTGACTTCTAGTTGCCTGATACCACCTCTATTCTCCAGACACCTCCTTTCCCTCAAGAAGAGAGCATGCCTCCCAGTGATATCAACAAACACAGTACAAAAAGATAAAATAAAACCAAGAAAAAACTCACATCTAGGCTGAAAAAAGCAACCCAGTATGATAAAAAATACTTCCAAGAGTAGGTAAAAAGATTCAGAGTCCCACTCCCACTGTCAAGTTGCTACCAAACACAGGGCTAACCATAACATATATACAAAGAACCTGCTCAGAGTCTTAGAGGCTCCATTATTGCCTCGTTAGACTTTATGAACCCCATGAGCTCTGCTTAGTTGATTTCACAGATCATTCTCTCCTTTGGCTCTCACAATTCCTCCTTTCCTCTCTTCCTTGGTGTTTCTTTAGCTCTGAAGGGAGGTACCCCATGGAGATCCCTTCCATCTGTTGCAGGGAGAAGTCTCTCTGATAACAACTGGACTAGACAGTCATCTATGAGTACAGCAGAACATCATCACCAATCTGGGCTATCCAGCCTTTCTTTCCTGTTTAGACAATGACAGGTATGGAATCTATCTTGAAGTGTGGGCCTCAAATTAGATCAGTCATTCATTGGCCACTCCCACAAGTTCTGTACAACTATTGCCCCAATATGTCTTGCAGACAGGAAAGATTGGTGGTCAAAAGTTTATGATTGGATTGGTGTTCCAGTCCCACCACTGGAATCTTCTTGCCCTGTTATAGAAGATGAACAGTTCAGGCCTTATTCTCAAGGGAGTTTCCATTGCACTAAATTCAATGCCCTTCCCCCAAACACCTTCCAATTTCAATCATTTCTTCACATACTCTCTCCCTCCATCCCCACTGGTTCTCTCCTATTCCCATATCTACCCACTCCCAGTCTACCTGCAAAATCTCTTCTATTTCCTCTGCCCTGGGAGATCCAACACCTTTGACCCCTCCTTGTTACTTAGCTTCTCTGGATCTGTGCATTGTAACTCGATTATCAGTTACTTAAAAGGCTTCATAGAAACAATGTTCAGCCTTGAATAAACATGTCAAAAACTAGGCATGACACACTTAAAGTAGTCTTTGGCCAGTTTCTCGGATATAACCATA
>JADRCD010204287.1:0-46516 GCA_019843815.1 Montemys delectorum | reverse complement strand
TCTCTCTCTCTCTCTCTCTCTCTCTCTCTCTCTCTCTCTCTCTCTCGTGTATGCTCACAGAGGCTCAGTAGTACTTTTCAAAGACAACACAGTCAGTAGCTCCTGGATGTGCCCGGCCCTGGTGCTTGAGCAAAGGTCCTGTCAGCACTGTGTCTAAGGTAAGGAAGGGCAGATGGATTTCAGATCCTCAAGCTGTTTTCAGCTTTGAAGAAAACAGCTTCCTTCCTCCTTCCTTCTCAGAAGTCTCTCCCGCACGGTAGGCAGGCACAGCCTTCTGTCCTTGCCAGCTGCCCTGAGAATTTACCTGGGCCTGGTTTTTGGTGAAATCCACTTCCTTCGGCTGTCGTAGCCGCATGTAGGTAAGAGTTTGAGGGTTTTTTAAAAGCAAACTCTCAAAGGAAACAGATCTGCCCCAGGCCCAGTTTGCCTCAGCTTTTTCTTTTTTTTTTTTTTTTTTTTTTTTTTTTTTTTTTTTTTTTTTTTTTTTGTGCATGAATCCCAGCATAGGAATGAAGATATAAACAACAACAGAAAGCTGGGCTGATGGGATTCTCAAAAGATGCAGACCAAATGGACCTCGAACATCTGTGAAAAAGGCTCAACCTCCCTAACTGCCAGAGAAATGCAAACCACTAGAGTCCCAGGACAGTCAGGACTGCAAAGAGAGACACTGTATCCAACAACAATAACAACAACAACAACAATTGCAGGTGAGGATACAAAGAAAAGGGAGCACTTACACACCGCACATGTGCAGAGCTTAGGGGTTGAGGAAGGATAGCCCAGCCACTGTAGAAATCACCAGAGAGATTCCTCAAAGAATCTAAAAGGAGATTTACCATTTTCCCAATTATGGGCATTTACCCAAGCACTGTAACCCAACACATCACTGAGACACACAGCAATGCCTACTGCTGTTAGGTCATAAAACCAACCGTGGTGTCCATCAACAGAGGAATGGATATAGAAAAGGTTTTATAGACACATGGAAAAATTTTCTCATCTACTAAGAAGGAGGATGTTACGTGGTTTACAGGAAAATGGATGCAACCAGAGCTAATCATAGTAAGCAAAATAAGTAAGTCTCAGACAAATAGCATTTTTCCCTCTGGTTTGAAGTTCCTAGATCTATATAGATACATAATATCATATATATATATTTGACATGAAAGTAGATAGGAAATTGACTAGAGGAAGGAAGGGGACAAACAGGTGGAGAGGGATAAAGAAAAGAAAGAAGGGTGGGTGTGAGAACGCCCTCAAAGTGTGTGATATACTCACATGGAAATGTCCTTATGTGACCTATACCGTATACAATGAATATACACACAATGAAAACATTTAAAAGGTTGACTTTTTGTTTGGTTTTGTGTGTGTGTGTGTGTGTGTGTGTGTGTGTTTTGTTTTGTTTTTGTTTTTGTTTTTCAAGACAAGGTTTCTCTGTGTAGCCCTGGCTGTCCTGGAACTCACTCTGTAGACCAGGCTGGCCTGGAACTCAGAAATCCACCTGCCTCTGCCTCCCACCTGCTGGGATTAAAAGTGTGCTCCATCACTGCCAGGCTATTTCTCTGTGTGTAGGTATAAGTGCATGTTTGTGAGTATGTATATGCCATGTGTGTGCAGGTACCCACAGAGGCCAGGAGAGGGCAAGAGATCTGGAGTCTCAGACAGTTGTGAGCTACCCAAAGTAGTTACTAGGATCTAAGCTTGGCTCCCCTGGAAGAGCAGCAAGCACTCTGAGCCGTCCCCCTACCCTGACTGTTAAAAGCTTAGGATCAGACACAACTGGGCTCTGTTTCTCTTGAGCTAGCTGTTCAGTGTTCATAGGGTTCTCCCATCCCTTGGCCCCAGTTAGCCAGCCAGCCAACCAGCAATTATTGAGAAACTGGAAAGCTTCAGACATCCCAGTGCGGAAGACACAACCTTAGATAACATGAGTGGTTACAGCCCTCCTGGTGTTTACAGACAGAGTGCAGAAATTGACAAGAACACAACCACATAAAGGCACAGGACTCTAGATGGTGATAAGTGAGGACTGAGATAATGTCCTGGAAGTGGGGGGGCGGGGCATGAGCATGGCGCTGGGCACATGGTGGGAGCTCAGTACTTGTGCATGGAGTAGGTATCCTGGCTGCTGCTTAAACCCCCAAGAGAAAGCCAGGAGGCCAGCGCTTCAGTCCTTCCTATAAGCTCCCAAGAAGCCTACAGGGATGTACAGCTCTCTGCGGCAGCCCCTCACCCACAGCCTGGAGCAACAACAAAGATAAAGCGATCTAAACCATGAGCCAGTCCTCAGATAAACGTGCCAGGGAGGTCTGTGGGGCAGCTGACTTTAATCTGCAGAGCTTCTGCCCTTTGCTGATTGAGACGGACCAAAAACCCAGAGCCCAGCTGCCAACAGCATGGAATGTTAGCAGCTCCAAGGCTCTAAAGCCAAAGCTGTGGGGCTTTGTTCCCAGGTCTCTGAGGGAAATTCATCCGATCCCTATCAAGGGAGCCGGCTGCCCACCCGGCCAGCACACCTCTCCAAACCTGGTTTGAGGTCAGCCTTGAATGTCATAGGGAGGACAACAATGATCTTCAAAGCTTCTGCTACAAGAACCCAAACGGGCAGGACTCAACAGTGCCTGAGACTGGACTCTACACAAGCATGGACTCTAATCTCAGACATTTGACAGTTTGGCTGAGGAACAGTGGCCTCCAGAATTGGGCAAAACCCGGAATTTCAAGCCACATGTCACAATAGAACCCTCCTCCTTTACTTCACAGCTAGGCACTTTCAGGTTGGACCTAACAGCTCTTCTTCTTCCTCTTCTTCCTCTTCCTCTTCCTCTTCCTCTTCCTCTTCCTCTTCCTCCTCCTCCTCCTCCTCCTCCTCCTCCTCCTCCTCCTCCTCCTCTTCTTCTTCTTCTTCTTCTTCTTCTTCTTCTTCTTCTTCTTCCTCCTCCTCCTCCTCCTCCTCTTCCTCCTCCTCCTCCTCCTCCTCTTCCTCCTCCTCCTCCTCCTCCTCCTCTCAGTCTGGTCCAGGACTTTCCTAGTTTTAATAAAAAAATTAACGTGGGAATAGTCCGGTTGTTTCACCCAGAGATTCAATAAGAGAGCCATGTAATCCTTTAACCCAACACACCCAAGCTCAAGGAAAACATAGCATGGTTTCAGAAAGCCCTCTCCTAGGCGTGCTTGGAATGAAAAGGTCAGAGAGTTGTTTTAACTCTTCCCTGCCCAAGAAGAGATGCAACCCATTCTCTGGGAATGATCCTGCACCAGGCTAAAGTATCATTCTTTACCCCATCTCAATCCAATCAGATGAGAGGATGAAGGTTTGCCGGGCTCAGGCTCCTTCAAGGGGCAGGGCTATTGGTCAGTGTTCCAGCACTGTAACAAATTCCTGAGATAACAAACTAAGAGAAAGTTACCTTTTAGCCCATTGTTTTAGAATTACCAAGTCCATAATCTATTTACCATTGTTTGGGGCTCAAGATAGACTAAAATCAAAGGAAGATGTGGTTAAACCAAGACATTCACCTCTTGGTCATGGAGTGAGTTCCTCTCACCCCTCAATAGCAGCACACTGAGTATAAAGTCTATTTAAAAGCAAACATGTTGGGGCTGGCGAGATGGCTCAGCGGGTAAGAGCACTGACTGCTCTTCCGAAGGTCCTGAGTTCAAATCCCAGCAACCACATGGTGGCTCACAACCACCTGTAATGAGATCGGATGCCCCCTTCTGGTGCATCCGAAGACAGCTACGGTGAATTATGCTGGAGCAAGCGGGGGGGGGGGGGGGCCCAGCAGAGGGCCTGAGTTCAATTCCCAGCAGCCACACACATGATGGCCCACAGCCATCTGTACAGCTACAGTGTACTCATACACATAAAATAAATAAAAATAAATCTTAAAAAAAAAAAAGCAGACGTTTTTGATTTAATGCATGTGTGTCTATGTGGGTGCATCTGTGCCATGATGTACATATAGAGGTTGAAGAAACTTGTAGAAGCCAGTTCTCTCTTTCCACCATGTGGATCCTGGGGATTAAATGTGGGTTGTCTGGTTTGGCAGCAAGTGCTCATATCCACTGAGGCATCTCGCCTGCCCAAAGTCTTTTGACACAGTGCCTTGCATATACCCCACGTGATCCCTCCTGCCTTAATGCCCTGAGTACTGGGATTATAGATATGCACCAATTTGCCTGGCTGGGGACCAAGACTGTATCCCATGAGACTTTGAGGGGCACTTGCTCAGGCCAGCTGGTCCTCCCCTTCTCACGGACTAGCTGCCCCTTAAACTGACCGACTCAGCTCAGCTAGTTGAGTCTTCTAGCACTTCCCTGGTCCCAGGCAGGAAATCTTCAGTTCTAGATAAACAGGGATAGCTGACCACCCCACACACAGCCTTCAGAAGCTGGGGGACAACTCGAGGAAGGCTGCTGGCTCCCAACCCACCGTGGTTTGAATTAATGACCATTCCTTTCCATCCGCTGGGTAACGAAGCCCAGGACACTCTTTAACACGACTTGATTTTCCGTTTCCTTCTTTGTTAATGGCTCCTAAAACACAAACCTCACACTGAAGTCTTTCTAAACTCCACTCTTGGAGATGGGTGACTTGAAATTTTCCCAGGCAGTCAACCCTTACTTCCTCAGAGACAACCTGGCATCTAGTGAGGCAGAGGGAGGACTCTTAGAAACCACACCCTCGGGGCTGGTGAGATGGGTCATCGGGTAAGAGCACTGATTGCTCTTCCGAAGGTCATGAGTTCAAATCCCAGCAACCACATGGTGGCTCACAAACCACCCGTAATGAGATCTAATGCTCTCTTCTGGTGCTTCTGAAGACAGCTACAGTGTACTTATAATAAATAAATAATAAATTAATCTTAAAAAAAAGAAAGAAAGAAAGAAACCACACCCTCCACCCAGGTTCTGCCTGTTTAAGGGCTGTGTGCCTGCATCCCAGTGTGAAATATGGGAGTTATTATTAAAGAGAACAGGAGAGACAGGGTCTCATTTTATGGTCCAGGCTGGACTCCCACTCTCCTCCTGCCTCTGCCTCTGGTGTACTGGGGTTACAGGAGTATATCACCATGCTTGGCTTTGGAAGATGGAGTTCTAAGGACATGGCCTTGGTGAGCTGCCTCCTCGTTTTCCAGCCAGACACAAAGGCCCAGAAGAGTGAAGGGTCATGGCCGAAGATTCACAGCAAGCTAAAGCCAAGGCTTGTGATGTTCTCCAGAGGTTTGTTTTAGAAATCATGGCTCCCTTCACCAGCACCCAAACCACTCTCAGCACCCCCATGGCATGCAGGGAAAAAAAAAATCAGTGTGCTAAGATGAGAGATCTGTTTAATGTTGCTCTCGAAAGCCTGGGAGGAAAATGAGCCAAATACTGAAAGATTAAAAATGCTGATCTTTAAAAACAAATCAGGGTTTAATTTGGGTTTTCTTAAACCCTCATAAAAAGAAAGAGAGAAGCTGGGTCCTTGACCAAATACTCAGCATTCCAAACTAGGAAAATGAGACCCATCTTAATCCCCTCAGAGAGGGCGGCGGCGGCAGCAGCAGCAGCAGCAGCTCAAGGCTGTGCACTTCCATTGGCCTGCCTGCTTCTTGGGTGAGCAAAGGGGGCAGACAGACTGGAGAGAAAAGCCTGGCTCCAATAGGGGTGTGAAGGCCTCTGGGCAAAGTCAGAATGAGCTCTAGCTGGTTAAACCTTGGTGGCCCAGAGAGGGTAAATAATATGCTTCATGGCACTCAGCAAGAAGATGGCAGAGCTAGGGCTTGAACTCATATCTAAGCTCAGTGACTCTGCTAAGGCAAATGGGAAGCTGGAGGAAGATCAAGAAGGCAGCTTTTTGCTTCCCAGAGAGTTCCCTGGGCCCCTGCCTACGTTGTTCTGATATGTCTTTTGGGCCGATTTTTTTTGTTTGTTTGTTTTTGTTTCTTGAGACAGGGTTTCTCTGTGTAGCCCTGGCTGTCCTGGAACTCACTCTGTAGACCAGGCTGGCCTCGAACTCAGAAATCCACCTGCCTCTGCCTCACAAGTGCTGGGATTAAAGGTGTGTGCCACCACTGCCTGGCTTTGGGCCAATTCTTGGGTGGATATTTATACATTTGGGTGGTCAGTAACCACTTTTGTCACAGGACATGCGTACAAGTTTGAGCACTGGACGAGTAAGGAAGCCTTCTGGGAGGGGGAGGGGGGATACTTGCGACTTGTCATTTGCCATGTGGAAATAATACTTGGAAGCTAATGAACCGGCTCGGCAGGTAAAAGTGCCTCTACCAAGCCTGATGACCTGAGTCTGACCCCTGGGACCCACAGGGTAGAAGACAGAACTACCTTCTGCAAAGTGTCCTCCCACCTCCACACATGCACCATGGCATGTATTTCCACCAAATAAACAAATGAAATGTAATTTTTCAATTAAATAAATTGACTAAATCAGTCATTTTCTAGAAACTTGGGTTCCCTTTGGTGGGAAAGTTCTGAGCTGGTACCATTAACTAGAACCAGCTGGAGACACCAAGCATCCTCAGATACTCTGAACCCCAGTGTGTGGATAGAATCCCCAAGTCTGTATTACACCTGCCTCCTCCAACCCTGGGAGGGTGAGTGAGATATGACATCTACCTGGTACCTCTGTGTCAACTATTTCAGTAATCCCAGGTCCATTTAGGAAACAGTGTAATCTCATCATAACAAAGAAATAGAAGCTAATAGGATCCAAATGACCTACCTGTGGTTACACCGATGTTGGGGCAGCACTAAGGTTAGAATTCAAAGGGGGCTGGAGAGATGGCTCAGTGGTTAAGGGCACTAGCTGTTCTTCTGAAGGTCCTGAGTTCAAATCCCAGCAACCACATAGTGGCTCACAACCATCCATAATGAGATCTGACGCCCTCTTCTGGTGTGTCTGAAGACAGCTACAGTGTACTTACATATAATAAATAAATAAACCTAAAAAAAAAAAAAAAAAAGAATTCAAAGCCAACACTATTCCCATGGCCTTCCTTGCCTTCAGTGGACCACATGTCCAATCCAAATCCAAATCAAATAAATGCCTTTTCAAAGAATGGTCCCAGGAAGATGAACAGGAGCTGTGGGTCCTTTCCTTCAGCGGTCCACAGAGGTCGACATCAAGGAGACTCAATGTTCCAGAAAGACCTGTGTGGCTTATTGGAAGCCACAGGCACACAGGCTACTGGAAATTGACTTACTGGGTATCAGTGGCATTCTGCTCAGGGGAGCCAACAATGGTTGCTGGTTCAGTGAGAAAGCTCCCAGAGATGACTTGTATGCCCTAATAATCAGGAAGGACTAGGCAGAGAGAAGAAGGAAGCTGGGAAGGAGTCACCCCACAGGGGACAGTAACCCAACATGGGCTGGAGTGGAAATCCTACTTCTCCATCCCCTTACGGTGGCTTTTCTCAGACATGATTCTCATGTCCAACTGCTATGGCCATATCCAGATAGAATCTAGCCAAAGGGGACAAGCATCTGTATCCAGCATCTTCCACAGGAGTACTGAGTTTGGACGAGCCTCTGGCCTCTCTATTCATGTACCATTCAAGGAAATGAAACCCTGAGATGTCCTGTTAGCTTCCTGTCAGACTACAAGGTCTCCTGAAGCTGGAATCAGAACACTACTACCTAAAGGGTTGTGGATGAAAGTCAGGTGGGGATGTTCCCATAAAAAATCAGCTCCAGGCTACCAAAGAGGCGGTTGGGATGGGACTGACCACATTGCTCTCAGAACTTGGTGAACATCCACTTGCTCTGTTGCCTACAAAGAAGTGATGGTTCAGCCTGCTAGAAAGTGGATGGAGAACTTGAGTCAGGTCTGTTCAGGATCAGAGCCTGTGGGTGTCTGGAGAGAGCAAAGGGAAGATGCAGGTCCCACTGGGCTGACAGCTCTGAGGAGTTCTTGGGGAGAGAAACTGGTCTGAAAGGCTGAAGAAAATGGAGGAGTTCTGAGGAGTTCAGAGAGAGTGAGAGAGGGAACCTCCAACTCATTCCTGGCTGCTTGCCGGAGTCTGAACACACCAGTCCAGACAGATTCCCCTTTAGCCTGGAGGATGCTCTCAAAGGATGGTGTCCAGGAGGTAGCCCACTCCCCACCCCCATAGTCTGGCTCCAGCTTGTCCTCCTAGATCCTCGCCACGCCCCCCTCCTGGTCCTGTGGCTTTGGCAGCCACTTGGGAAACTGTTACTTTTAAATGAATCCACCCCAGAGGGAGTGAAGAGGCAGGCATGGTTTGCCAGCCACTTCTGAGTGTCCAGTGTTCCTTCCTTCTCCTCCTCCTCCAAAAAGAGGATCAAACACTTCTTCACAATGGAAGAAGGAAAGCGGGTGGGGTTCCCAGCAGAAGAGAGAAGGGATACTGGGACAAAGAAGGGGTGGTGAGAGGGCCTCATTTCATCTTAACCAGGCCATGTTTTTTCCCCTTCCATGCTAAAAACAAAACCAAGACCTAGAAGGAAGCACATCACATTATTTCTCTTGAATTCTTCTTGATTCAGAAAGACTCAGGTTCAGGAGACTAAATGCTGTGGTGACTCTGATCATTAGGAGCAACACCGCAAACGTAGCCAAGAGAATATCAGCTGGCAGGTAGAAGCAGCCTCAGCTCTAGATCCTGCAATTGGCTTTCTACTGGTTATGCCTTCTGATGGTAGGGACCATCCAAATGCATCTCTGGCCCCATACTTTTCTCTGGGGCTAAATTCAAGCCACAGTACCCTACATGGGGCTGACAAGCTACGTTTGAGCACAGAGGATAACCAGAGCAGCAAGCCCCAAAGATGGCTGAAGAAGTGATTGTCCTGAGTGGCAGCGAATGTTCTAGACGGTGTTTTTACTGCCAAAAGAATAAACACTCTAGTGAGAGAATCCAGTTGTCAGCCCAGGCCTGGGGGAGGTACCTGTAGTAACTGGGTGGCCTGGGAGGCACTGAGAGCTGGAGTTAGATAGCCTGGTGCTGACTGATCTGCCTGGAGCAGGGGCTGTGAGAGGAGAGGGAGTAGAGCTATTGTCTGCCTGGTCCTGGGCCCTGGCCCTTTGAGCCAGCCTGACCTGTCAGAGTGCAGCCTCTAAGGTCGAGACAACCTTCAGTACTCTTTCCTCTCTGACCATGGATCCTGATATCGTCCCTTGACTCCATGATCCTGGCATTCTCCTAAATATTAAACTGCAAGTTCAATATTTATTCTCCTAAATATTAAACACTCCAAGTTCAATCTTCAACAAAGGTGAAAATCTGTGGGTCTCCTTTTTATCTCCAACCCTTTCTGCTCCTGCTAGCTAGCAAAGCCCTTCAGCATCCTTGGAAACATTCTTTGCCTATTCCTGGCTGTACGGGCTTGGTTAATTCTTCCCCCAATCCAAGGTTAAATCGTGTGATCCAACCCTTAACCAAGCCACATACCACAATTTCCCCTGGCCTTCACGGTTGTTTCCAGGGAAGGTTGATGAGCCCAGTCAGGGCATTCTCAGGGCTAACAAACCTCAATTCTGAGAGTCTCGATTATTTCTGTCTTCTGAAAAGAAAAAAAAGAAAGGAAGAAAGACAGAAAGAAAGAAAGAAAGAAAGAAAGAAAGAAAGAAAGAAAGAAAGAAAGAAAGAAGGAAAGAAAGAAAGGGATATAGTTCCCAGAGCTCTTGAAGCCATTTTGTGACCTTGAGCCAGCTTGACAAAGAGGGGAACCCAGAGGACACCAGACCGAAGGCTGCATGGCACATCATCCCTGCAATGTCACTTCAGCTGATACAATGACCCACGCTTGAAGCTAGATGTATACCAGGCTTCCCAGGTAGACTTTATTTAAACCAGTTCACTTTCAAGTTCCTCCCTTAGACTGCTAAAGATTGTAGCAGAGAAGTCAGTGCATGCTCCGCCATACCCAGATGGGCATTTATAGACACTGCTATCACTCTCTCCTTGGAGGACCTCAGGGTGTTCTCCTGAGTTAGGGACCCTCTTCTCCTAACGCTCACCCTGATGGTGCCCGTGAGCAGCCCTGTCCTTCCCCAGAAGGGAGGAAAATATTCCCAAACCAGACATAGATAATGAAAAGGCATGAGATCAACGGCCTGCTGGGGCCCCAAGCAAGCTTTCTGAGGCTGGAGTCAGTCTGTCCTGGGTAACTTCTAGAGGGATCCAGCGGACACTGGAGACATCTAGACAGCTCAGATGTTGACAAATAGCAGAACTCTAGACTCTGGGCTAAGACTCCTGACCAGGAAAACTCACAGGAGCAAGCAGAGTTTCCAGCTTAGGCCAGGGCCAGTTATTTAAGGAGGAATTCAGGCAAGAAGGCATCCACATACCAGGTCAGCCTTGGATCTGGAGCCAGGCAGAAGTCCAGTTACTTCAGCAAAGCCAAGACCAGAACCAGCTTAGATGCTGAGCCAACATAGTCCTGTGCCTGCCTTGGTAACGTCTGGCCAGGAGATACGTCCATAGGACTCCAGCTGAGATGCAAGGCCTGAACTGGCCATCTACCAGGGTAGGGGACTACCTGTCATCTGAAACCCTCTTTCCTTCCCTCCTCTTCCTGGATCTTTGCAGACAAATCTAGGTCAAAAGGAGCCACGTGCCCAGCAATGTTAGAAGGCAATCCTTAAGTCAAGGGTGGTGGTACAGCAGCGAGGATAACGCAGGAAGAGCCCAAGTTTGAAGTCTAAGCTACGGAAACCCCATTTCACAAAAAAAAAAAAAAAAAAAAAATGCAAGTATACGGGGAAATTACTTGGATGATGGCAACCATATTTCACATACAGAAAGGTCCAGGTGAGAGTCAAGACTCCACCAATGGAGCCAGATGCTGCTGAGATTTTAAACCAATCTCAGGTCTTGTCCATGCTTGGACTTTTTGTTTTATGAGGTAACATGACGATTTAGGTAATTTCATGTTCTAATATGTACCTACACAAGCAGGGTTAGCACCAAGTGGGAATGTGTCAAAAATGCCCACCTCAAACCTAAAATTCTCTAGATGGGACCCTGAAATGGAGTTCACCAAGGCCCCCAGTCTGGTTGTTGGTTTGGAAAGAGCTGGGATTTGAACCAGAGGCTCCTGGTGGTACATGCTGAAGTTGAAAATCATTGGCTTACGCCACCATTCACCTGATTTTCTGGGATAAGCAGCTGAGAACATTTCAGACTATATTTCCCCATCATATCCCTGAATTGTTTGCTTATAGAGGCTAAGACTGAGCTGGGCATGGTGGTACACATGTGTAATCCTAGTACTTGGGAGGTGGAAACAGGCGATCAGGAGTTCAAAGCCAGCATCTGCTGCATAAGTGAGTTCAAAATCAGTCTGAGTGACCTGAGATTTTGTCTAAAAAAAAAAAAAAAGTAAAGAAAAAGCCAAAAGCAAACTGGGATAGACAATAGTCACAAAGCCAAATGGGAAGTTTCCAAGAGGAAATGGAAGAGATAGCTAAAAGTTAAGGACCTCCATTCATCAAAATAAGTGCAACTTGAAGAAAAGGCAGAATCAAAGACAAAAGAAAATAAGTGCAGTAAATACAACAGGGCTTGAAATCCTTTGTTTGGGAAAAGGTCACAGAAACTTAAAAAGAATCAAGATCCCAGTGATGTAAACAACATTCCCAGGCACAAATGCACGCAAGAGCTTACACACGTACTTGCATGGGTTGGAGGAGTGAGTAGGAAATGACTGGTCAGCTGTGTGAATTAAAGGGAAACCCTCTAGCCTAATGGATTAGCACTGATGCAGACTTTTGGATGCCCTTGGGCGTGTCCTTGGTGGTTTGGGGGGTTCTCTTTGGAATTGCTCTTGCCATTCTAAACAGCATCAGGAGAGACAAGAAACATGCCCGGATCCATCAGGAATTCAGCTTCCATTTGCTTTCGTCTAGAAGTCAGAAATGCCTGGTTTTATATGGTTCTTAGAGAAGATGGGGGCTCTCATCATTTTTTCAGCTAGGTTGGTAACCAACAAAAGCCAGCAATCCCATTTTGGAGCATCGCAAGAACCCGGTGCTGGGACTTCAGGCACATGCTTGCTCTTAACCTGGGTGCTCCTGAGGACTTCCAAGCCTGCACGGCAAGCATTCTTTTTTTTTTTTTTTTTTTTTTCTTAAGATTTATTCATTGTTATAGCTAAGTACACTGCAGCTGTCTTCAGCCGCACCAGAAGAAGGCGTCAGATCTCATTACAGGTGGTTGTGAGCCACCATGTGGTTGCTGGGATTTGAACTCAGGATCTTTGGAAGAGCAGTCAGTGTTCTTAACTGTTGAGCCATCTCTCCAGCCCGCACAGCAAGCATTCTTAATCCACTGAGTCCATGCCTTTTTTTTTTTTTTTTGAGATGAAGGTGGGAGTCTTGCTATGTATGTAGCCCAAGTTGGCCTTGAACTTGCAATCTTGCTGCTCAGGCCTCCTGAATGTTGGCTGTAAGCATGTGCCACTATGCCTGGCTTTATTTTTTTAAAGTTTGAATGGTAAAATGGGAAGAAGGAGATAAAAAATTTTAAAAATGACAAAAGACCCTGGGACAAGGGACTGAGGTGTATGTTTTACAGAACAAAGCAGACCTGGCCTCTAGGCTCTCAATATGACTTTAAATATAATTTTGAACACATTAAAGGATATGATCATTTATAAGGTTACCAGCTACCAACTTGCATTTTTTTTAGTTATAATAGTTTTTATGAGACTAGAACCAAAAATCTTATCTGAATGTAATGGATGTTTTGGAGACCTGCTTCCCTGTTCATGTCATGTGTTGTTGCCCTTAAGAGAGATGGTGGCAAAGCCATAATTTGTCCCTCTTTATCCCAAAGTCAAGATGGTGATCAGTCATGTGCTATTTAGGCTGGTTGTTGTTCACCATCCCTGTTTGCCATCGTAGCTGATGGTCACTGCTGCCTGAGTCACACATGGACAAGCAGGTGGAGGGGATGGATGGGAGGGTAGGGACCGTCTCGGCGGCACCTGGATCCCTGAGCTCAGTGTGGCAAAGGGAAAGTGGGAGAGCACAGCTTCCAAAGTAACTGGATACAGGGAGTTCAGACTCATTTTAATAAAATTATGTTTTAGATCCTGTGGCACCCCAAGGACGAAGGCCAGGGAAGTCCCCATGGGGAAGGGGAGGGAGGGGAGGGAGGGAGAAAGAGAAAAAGGGGTTCATGTACGGAGAGGGAGAGGAGGAGAGAGACAGAGACAGAGAGCAAAATGTCTGGATTATATAGGGAGGAGCCTCTGGAGGAACGGCAACTCAGCTCCTGGGCTGGAGAGTTGAGGATTGGGGGCAAGGTATGTAGGTAGGAACTGAAAGATGCTGGAAAAACCTAGAGGCCAGGTCCCCCCCTTCTCTCTCTCTTTCCACTCCTCTCCTCACCTCCTCCTCCTCTCTTCTCTTGGCCCTCATGCCCCTTTCTCTCTTTCTCTCTCCCTCCTCTCCCCCTCCCCCTTTTCCCCCTGTGGTGATTTTCCTGGCCTTGGTCCTTGGGGCCAGTGAACTTACCCACTGGAGAGCAGCTTTCCAATAAATCTACCTTTTATATAATTTAATCTGTCTCGAATTGGCTCATTTCACCAACTGCAGAGAAATAACCTATTACTAACCACTACACACGCATTGTCACCCTGTCAATCAATCTTTAGGGTAGGGACTATTGCAATGTCTACCCAATAAGTTGAAACTGAAACTCAAGAGCAGTCGGCAGAGTAGCCTGCCAACAGGTAGCCCCGGAAGCAGCTGCTTCGAGATCCCAGCTGTGTGACTCCAAAGGTCCCCAAGTATTTTCTGGAAGGAGCACCCTGTGTTCTCACCACTGTGACAAAGAGGCAGAGGCATCCTGCCAGAGCTGAGCATCTCTGCTCTGAGGCTGTTGTCCGTAGCCTGACCAGGGCTGTAAGTAATGTTCAGAGGCAGAAGCCTGCTTCCCTGTCCCTCTCCCTGGCTTACTGATCTCCAGAAGAGGCATGCCAGGATCAAAGGAAGCAAGCCAATCACAAAAGAACAACATGCAAGACTCCGTTTATGGGAGGTAGTAGAATGGTTACATTCAGAACAAAGCCAGATGTGGTCAGTTACCAAGGGCTGGAGAAAAGGGGATGAGAAGTCTGCGTTCAGAGCTGCATTGTGGAATATAGCAAAGTCCTAGAGACAGAAGGTGGCCAAGCAATGTGATAGGCTGAAAACCACTGACTGTATCTTTAAATATGGCCAAATGGTAACTTTTATGTTATACAAAAAATATTTTTGTTTTTGTTTTCTTTGTTTTTCAGGTTTGTTTGTTTGTTTGTTTGTTTGAGACAGGGTTTCTCTTTGTAGCACTGGATATCCTGGAACTCTCTCTGAAGACCAGGCTGGCCTTGAACTCAGATATCCACCTCTGCCTCCTGAGTATAAGCATTAACGGCGTGGGCCACCACTGCCTCCACTACAATAATTTTGTTTGTTTAGTTTTTTGGGGTTTTGTTTGTTTGTTTGTTTGTTTTAAGAGACAGGGTTTCTCTGTATAGCCCTGGCTATCCTGGAACTCACTCTGTAGACCAGGCTGGCCTCGAACTCAAATCCACCTGCCTCTGCCTCCCAAATGCTGGGATCAAAGGCGTGCGCCACCACTGCCCAGCTAATAATTATTTTTTTAAAGACTGGAGGGCCAGGTATGGTGGTGAAGCCTAAAATCTCAGTATTTAGAAGGAGGAAGCAAGAGGATCAGAAGTTCAAGGTCATTCTTGGCTACATAGAATGTACAAGGCCAGCCTGGGCTACTTGAAATCTTATCTCAAAGAAACAAAAAATAGAAATAATGGAAAGGAGAAAGAAAGTGAAAAGGAAGAAAAGGAAAGAGACCCAGAGACCTTGAGAGAGGGAATGAGGCCATTCACTGAATCCCTAAAAGATGCTAAGTCAAGATAAGGTCTACAGCGGCTTGTCCACAGTCCTGAAGTTTACAGCGGCTTGTTCACGGTTCAAGGATGACAGAAGTAAACAGCCTGTGAGCCCCAGCGTCTTAGCTATGCAGACACTGACAGAGGGGGACAATTGGAGGGATCTAGTCCCCACTATTCATTCACTCAGTCACAGAACACTGCCTTGAGACCCTGAAGTCACAGTGGAGGGGACACCGTGGCTGATGGGGAGGGTTGGGGCAGGCAGAGGCTGTGGGGCCTTAGACAGCCACTCTGTCCTTCCTGCCCTGAGAGAAGAAGCTGAGGTTGCTTTGACCAAGCCTCTGACATTTCCTGGTCTGGTTGACAGTGGTACAGCCTGGGAGCCATTCTGCCCCTGACATTTCCCTAACCCAATTTCCCACGGAGGTAGGAGCTGGACTTAACCTTGACCATCTATGGAAATGGCTCTCCAGGTCCCCTGAGAGCAGAGGGCTGCTGGTTAAAATTCCACCCAGGCTAGACATCAGCTAGGTAGAGCAGAGAGAGGCTGCATGGGTTTTGGAGTCACCTGACCTTGAATTCAGAGTCAGACTCTGCGGCTTACTATATGACCTGAGATTAGCCTGATTCAAAACTCAGATTTATTTTTCTCTATGTACACATGTGGGGGTGTGATAATATGTGCACACATGGACATGCATGAGGAAGCCAGAAGACAACCGAAGATATCATTCCTCAGGCACCATCCACCTTTCACATATTTTTTTTTTTTTTTTTTTTAGATTCCTTATTCCACTTTTTTTTTTTTTTTTAGATAATTTCTTTATTTACATGTAAATTTTCCCTTTCCCAGGTTCCCCTCCAAAAAACAAACAAACAAACAAACAAAAACAACAAGAACAAACTCCTTTTGCTTCCCCCCTCCCCATGCCTGCCACCCCACCCTCTCCCACTTATTGGCCCTGGCATTCCCCTACACTGGGGCACAGAACCTTCACAGGGCCTAGGTCCTTTCCTCCTACTGATGATCAAATTTGCAGTCCTCTACTATACACATGGTGCCAGAACATTCAGTCCCACCCTGTATAGTCCTTGATTACCATCCACCTTTCTTAAGACTTATTTTTATTAATTTCTAATAATCTGTGTGTGTGTGTGTGTGTGTGTTGAGGTTTGGTCTGTTGCTATATATTGTAATGCTAAATCCTGTACCAAAGGTCTAGTTGCCTATAAGTGCACGATTACTCAGAAATCCGCCTGCCTCTGCCTCCCAAGTGCTGGAATTAAAGGCGCATGCCACCACCTCCCGGCTGTTGAGCAAATCTTGTTTCTTAATTTAAAACTATTACTTAGATAAAAATGATACAGTTACTAGAGGGATTAGGGGTAGGCGGGTTTTGAGTTGCCTGGTTGGGCGTAGGAGGAGGTGGGGAGAGATGGGGGAGAAGGAAACCGCCCTGAGTGGAGATGGACCATGAGCACAGGGCAGGAGAAACAGCAAGCATCTGGGGTACACCACTGGGAAGGCAGCCAGGCCAGCAGTTAGAAGAGTAGATTAGGGGTGACACCCTCGCCCCCGTAATTGTCAAAACCAAATAAAATAACCACAGTCTGAGTTTCATTCATTGGTAGGCTAGACGGGAATAAGCTTAAATAGGTTCAACTACAATTTGTCTGTACACAAGTATACTGGCTAGTTTTGTGTGTCAACTTGACACAGGCTGGAGTTATCACAGAGAAGTGAGCTTCAGTTGGGGAAATGCCTCCATGAGATCCAGCTGTGGGGCATTTTCTCAATTAGTGATCAAAGGAGTAGTGCCATCCCTGGGCTGGAAGTCTTGGGTTCTATAAGAGAGCAGGCTGAGCAAGCCAGGAGAAGCAAGCAAGCCAGTAAGGCTTATCCCTCCTTGGCCTCTGCATCAGCTCCTGCTTCCTGACCTGCTTGAGTTCCAGTCCTGACTTCCTCTGGTGATCAACAGCTATGTGGAAGTGTAAGCTCAATAAACCCTTTCCTCCCCAACTTGCTTCATGGTCGTGATGTTTGTGCAGGAATAAAAACCCTGACTAAGACAAATTGGTACCAGGAGTGGGGTATTCCTGTGACAACCTAACCATGTTTTGGGGAGGACTGTGGAAGGACTTTGGAACTTTGAGCTAGAAGAGACACTGTTTGTTAAGAACTCTGTGGAATGTCTGTGGGAGCTTGGAAGATCATGTTGAGAACAGTGCAGAGATGAAGGCCTGGCTTATAAATTTTCAGAGAGAAGATTAAAGACTCTTATCAGGGCCATGTTGTTTTGATTGTGAAGATTCTGTGGTTCTGGTTGGCTGGGGCTGAAGTATCAGCTGTGATTAACAAGATACCAGAACTACTAAAGAGAGAACTTTGCATTACTGGGACTATTGATGCTGGTTAGCTGGAGCTAAGAAATTAGCGGTGATTAAGAAGAGACCAGCATCATTGAGATAACATCTTCTGGGGAGTGTTTTCTGAGAGCACAAAGAGGTTGTGTTCCAGAGATAGCCAAGGTTGTACCTTGTGCTGCAGCAGGACTTGGTAATGTGTAAGAGTCACCCAATTGGTACTGGTTTTGACAGCATGAAGGGGTCTTGAAGAGCAGCTGAGGCTTGGCACAGTGAGGGGCCATGGAAGGCCATTGGTGAAGGTGCAGCCTCAGTTGCAATTGATGGCCCAGGACTGAAGGGGTCATGTAAAGGAGTTGAGGCCTGACACCATGAAGAGAGCCTATGAAAGGCTATTGGTGAAGCCTAGTTACAGCGGATGACAGTGTTTTGGTGATGCCAATACCATAAATGACCACCAAAAACAGCAGCAGCAGTGAAGTACAGGCATCTAGAGCCCAAAAAACAAAATGTGTGCTACAAAGGGCAGAGCTGGAGAAGTGACCAAAGCCCTTAGAGGAGCCCAAACGATCGTGAGTTGGATCCCAGACATTGGTTTTGCTTTTGATTGTGACTGTGCCCTAATATTTTTCCCTCTTGAAAGAAAAATGTATTTTAGTAGAGCCCACAGTTAAGAGACTTTGAATTTTAAAAGATATTAGACATTTTAAATTGATTGAACTTTTAATATGTAAAGACTGTGGGACTTTAGATCTTGGAGATGAATAAAAACATAAGGGTTGAAGCTTAATAGTGATGTGTTTGTGTGTCAAGTTGACAAGGGGTCAATTGTACTGGCTAGTTTTGTGTGTCAATTTGACACAGGCTGGAGTTATCACAGAGAAGTGAGCTTCAGTTGGGGAAATGCCTCCATGAGATCCAGCTGTGGGGCATTTTCTCAATTAGTGATCAAAGGAGTAGTGTCATCCCTGGGCTGGAAGTCTTGGGTTCTATAAGAGAGCAGGCTGAGCAAGCCAGGAGAAGCAAGCAAGCCAGTAAGGCTCATCCCTCCATGGCCTCTGCATCAGCTCCTGCTTCCTGACCTGCTTGAGTTCCAGTCCTGACTTCCTCTGGTGATCAACAGCCATGTGGAAGTGTAAGCTGAATAAACCCTTTCCTCCCCAACTTGCTTCATGGTCGTGATGTTTGTGCAGGAATAAAAACCCTGACTAAGACAACAAGTATACACACATGAGTGCAGGTGCTCTTATCCTGAGGTGTTAGATCTCCTGGAGCTGCCCCTATGTGGATGCTGGGAACAAACTCCCGTCCTCTCTCTGCAGTCGCGGCATGTGTTCTTAACCATCTCTTAACACTCTTAACCACCTCTCCAGCCAACTCTTTTGTTTTTCTTTTTGAGACAGTGTCTCTCACTGGGCTAGAACTGTTCCAGTAGCTAAGCTAGCTTGCAGGTGGGCCACAGGTCTATCTGCCTCCTTCTCCAACACTAGGATTACAGATGTGTGTCACCACACTCAGCTTTTTAATGTTCTGGCTTCTGGGGATTTAACTCAGGTCTTATTGTTCATGGGGCAAGCACCTTACCCACTGAACCATCTCTCTGGTCCAGATTTTTTTGTTTGTCAAGGCACATAGTAGGGTCTGGTTTACACATTGTCTCACTGGAAGGCAAAGGACAAACTGCCTATTTCCTCCACTGATTTGTCCTATGAACTTGAACAAGACTAACTGTAGCTAAAGCTATTCAACGAGTAAATGCCACACTGAGCTTTCTAGCCAAGCTCTTCTTGATCCCCAAACTAGAAACTTTCTACTGTCACATTTCCTCCTTCCATTCCAAGCGACCCTATCAGCTCTGCCACTTATTGGTGCTGTGACATTGGGCAAGTCTCTTGCCTTTTCAAACATCCAAAGCTACGGCCCTAAAACAAAGGGCCAATGGCTCAGTGGCTAAAGAGCCCGCTGTTCATGTCTGACAACCCGAGTTCTGATCCCCAGCACCCACGTAAAAAGAACAGTGTGGCTGTACACATCTTTGAACCTAGATCATGGGGTAGAGGAGATAAGCAGACCCCAGGAGTTCATTAGTCAGCCAGTCTAGTTGAAGGGGTGAGCATCAAGTTCCGAGGGAGCCCCTACCTCAGCAAATAAAGAGAGCATCAGTGTGGCCTCCACACGTGCTCACATGCACCTGTGTCACAGACACCGGACCCCAATATGAATTCATGCAAACATTCCAAGGCTGGACCAGGCAGGGCCACTGGTCACAACATCTACACACTAGGATTTCCCTCTTCATCATGCCTAATTTATTTTACTTTTTTGAGGCAGAGTTTTGCTCTGTAGGCCAGGCATGCTCAAACTTGCAATCCCTCTGCCTCAACCTCCCAACTGCTGGGATTACAGGCATGCGTGCCACGACTCCAGGATCAGGCTTGCCCTCTTAAAACAGGCACTGTTGCTCAACTTCTCTTCAAATCATTCCAACAACCAAAAATAACTCCCCTATCCTAAAACGACTAAAGAGACAATTGTGTCCCTCTTGGCAACTACCAGGCTAAGTAATCTCTGTTCTTTCCAATAATAAGAAAGTTCTCTGTACAACATCGGGGGGTGGGGGTGGGGGGTCACCTGCCTCGGCTGCCTGGGAGCCCCTTGAATCTCTGATAGGAGCTTATATGCGTTTACATGTCTTCCTTCTGTCACATGTGTAAAAATAAGCAAACAATCCCTGGAAAAGAGCCCACCCCAGTAGTTCCACTCCAGAAAGAATCCTAGTCTAAGAATTCCATTCCTAAGAACATATGTAAATAATCCAAATAACTCCTAAACCCCTGCACATAGATTGTTCCATAGACTGGCAGAACACCAAAGACGAGGGGAGTTAAGCTGCCTGGGGTACTAGGAAGACACCCCGGGAAGGTGCATACTAGGAAGAAGCAAAAATGTTGGCAGCTGTCAGGGGGCACGAGGGCCGTTGGGGGTTTTTTTCTTTTTTCTTTTTTTTTTTTTTCCTTTTTTTTTTTCCTTCTTTCCAAATCCAAACAGCAAAGAATGGTTTACATTCTTGTAATAATTGGAAGAAAATAAACTGTACAGAAAAGAAAAGTCAAGCATCTGCGGCGAAGCCCCACGGCAAGAACCTGTCCTGTGGAAGCAGAGACGCTGAGGAGGCTGGCCTGCAGAGCGGCCACCACAGCCTTCCTCTAAGACTCTGCCCTCTAGAGCTTCCCATTGTGGCCAGATCAGGGGAAGACAAGCCCTGGAGGCTCTGGCTGGTCAGGGTGAGTCTGTTTTGTCCTTGTCACCCCATCTGCAAGTGTGTTAGTGAAGACAGCTGGACGCGGAGCAGCATAGAGTTTATTCCCATAGCCCAACAAGGGTGGGGGTGGGGCTAAAGATGAGCACAGCCCTTCTGGGATTAAACTTCTCTGACCGTAAGGTGGGGATAATAAGGTCACCATAAGGTCACCTATCTCACAGAAATAGGATGCACCTGTGTGCAGAGCGGGACGTCGGGGCCTGTGGTGGCTATTCCTGGTTGTCAACTTGACTATATCTGGAATGAACTACAATCCAGAATTGGAAGGCTCACCTGTGGCTCTAATCTGGAGGCTGAGAGATACAAGTTTCTGACCTGGATCTTGGCATGGAGACCTTGAGGCACAGTGGCTATGAATCCCAGAAGATTTAAGACAGGAAGATCTCTGAGTTCAAGGTCATCTGGGATTGAAAGTGTGGTGGCACACACCTTTAATCTGGGCCACAGACCTTTTGCTGGAGACCTATATAAGGACATTGGAAGAAGGAAGGCTCTCTCTCTTTTTCACCAGCTTGCCTTGTGGGACTGAGCAACTGCTAGATCCTTGGACTTCCATTCACAGCTGCTGCTGACCATTGTTGGGAGTTGGACTACAGACTGTAAGTCATCAATAAACTCCTTTACTCTATAGAGACTACCATAAGTTCTATGACTCTAGAGAACCCTGACTAATTCAGGGCCCTAAAAGTGTTGGTGCTGGTTCACATATTTTGCCACAGAAGAACTGGCAAGAACAATGTTAAATTTTTCTGAGAGAAATCCATCCCCCACCCACCCCCTGCCCACCCCCCACTCCCATTCCCATTCCCACCCCGTCCCCATCCCTGTCCCTGTCCCTGTCCCCAGCACCTAAACTACAGAGTAAGTCCAGTGACTCTTTCAGCACCACTAGGAAGTCCTTCCAGTGACCTCGAGGAGTCAGGATCATGGCCCTTTAATCTGAAGGCCACCAAGGAAGACTGTGAAGAGGGCCTAAGAAGACACACATGTACATGCACAGACCCCAGAAGACACACATGTGCATGCACAGACCCCAGAGGGCACACATGTGCATGCACAGACCCCAGAGGGCACACATGTGCATGCACAGACCCCAGAAGACACACATGTGCATGCACAGACCCCAGAGGGCAGTCTCACAGCATGAGAAGCGAAGAATCGAAGAGTCTCAGATAAAGCAGGATTTCATGACGCCTACCTGCACTGATCTTCTAAAATTTTGCTGCAAAGGATGCAGCTCCTTCACAGAACCAGATTCTGCCTGCTGCTTGCTGCAGGTGAACCAACCCCAAGAGGGTTTGTTGTGTCCTGAGCAGCAGGGTGCTGGGACAAGATGCTTGGATAATGACACACAGGAACAGGTGGAGGATTCTCGCCGATGTTTTACAGATTGTATGGCATCTTGTCACTAGCATTCTTGAATATTTTAGCTTCGGTAAACACACCCATTTATCCTATTTCAGGGACTTTCAGCTTTTAGGCATTGGGTTTTAGATTCTTAGGCCTGTCTATTTTCTCAGGCTGCCCTCTTTATGGTCCCCTCCTTCCCACAAGCACTTGTCTAAATCGTTGTTCTAATTTCTGAACCCCCAGAGATCCTGTGGCCATAACGTTCTATATGCTATAGAACTTAGAAATCACTTCTGATTTGGCGATCCAACCACCTAATAATACTTTAACACAGTGGGTGCTCATCTACTTCAGAGACAGGATCTCACCACGCAGGAGTAGCCCAGGCTAGCCTGTGCGCCCACCTCCCAAGTGCTGGGATTACGAATGAGTATCACCACGTGTGGCTCATCGACTACCCAAGTCAGCATCACAAGTTAGTGACAGATACGGTTCCATCCCTCTCTGCTGCTTGGGAACTTCCTAGGAATGAAGCAGCTCTGCGTCTGTCTTTTCATCTACCTGTCTTGTGAGCTCAGAGCACATTCTTATCCTAGCTAAGCTTTGGACTGCTCCATCAACCATCCACATGCCGAAGTCCAGAGAGGAAGGATGTGACTTTGCAATGACTGGGCTTTCTCTTTTATACCTTTCTAGAATGCCTGACTTTTTACAGACTATAAATTGCTTTTTATAACCCTGATCCTATCCAAATAATATAAAGGGCAAAGGCTATTAAAATGAAAGTCAGTGGGAGTTACTTATAGGCCAGGCAGTGAACTCTGAGCAGAAGGTTCACTGGATGTGGCCCAGGCTAAAGCCCCTGGAATAGCCAAACCCCCCTAGGGGGTGGGAGCTAGTAGCCTAATCAACTTGAAATTCAGATGGTTCTAGAGAGAACCAGATATGGATTCTAGTCTTAGGAGATCTCTCTACAGGAAGCAGAACGGGTGTGGTCTCCATTCTCAGAAAAGCGGCCAGCCTAGCGAGGCCAAAGAAGAAGATGGTAACAAGCATGAGCCTCGGCCTCTTACTCTTCAGTCAACAGAACACACAGTGAAGTCACAGTCCTTCAAGGATCAAAGGAGTAGGGGCGTGCCTGCTTCACCAGAACCACTAATTTCACTGTTAACCAGGACTAGTTAACAACAGAGAAGGTCCCTGCACAAGAATGATGCAAAATGTATAAAATGACCTATAGTTTAAGAAAAATCAAAGGAGTAAAGGAAAATTTTGTTTTGTTTTTGAGACAGAGTCTCTTTATGAAGCCCTAGCTGTCCTGAAGCCCAGTATGTAAGCCGGGCTGACCTCGAACTCGCAGAGATCTGCCTGCCTCTGCCTCCGGAGTGCTGGGATGAATAGCGCGCACCACCACACCCAGCCTGAGTAAAGGACTCTTAAACACAGTAAAGGAGACTGCAGAAAATAAAGATTACTCTGACCACTCGGGATCTTTGGAAAGCATTGGGGGTGGGGGGATGGGGGGCGGGATACTGACTGTATTAAGATGTTCATGGACCTTTGTAATTCTGTTTCTAGAAACCTGCTCTAAAGGAAACAAGCTGCTTTATTATCAGAGC
Source organism: Montemys delectorum (assembly GCA_019843815.1). NCBI lineage: Eukaryota > Metazoa > Chordata > Mammalia > Rodentia > Muridae > Montemys > Montemys delectorum. Next base: position 22,987 of record JADRCD010204287.1, on the reverse strand, counting down.
TACCCACTGCTGCAGGATTTATAACTCTTAGAAGGTAATAATTTATATACCGCCACCATGAGCGTTGGCGTGGTAAGCTTTGACAGCGTCTCTTGGTGGTGCATCCTGTGGCCATTAAAGACGATGTTTATGGAGACTGTAGTAACACTCGGGTCGATGTTTATGTCACCGTGCTAAATGACACGGGGGTATAAAGTTGTACATAGAGAACAATTTTAGCTACATAAAAATCCACCTAAAAGAACAGACAGAAATGTTCTCGAATGTTATATGGCCCCCTAGGGATTAGTCAGGCTGAGTGGGTTTTTAAACCTTCTTTTAAATACATTTTATTTTGAAATGATGGCAGGCTTGCAGAAAAGCTGTCAGAGTGCCAAAGCCTACCCTAGTTTCTCGTGCCCCAGTTTCCTAGCAGATATATCTTACCACATTGGTACATGCATGGGGACCCTTTCAGTTCCCACGTGGGCTGAGGGGATATGAGTCTAGTATTTTCTGAACCATTTGAGAGCAAGCTGCAGAGATGGTGTTCGGCCATGCCTAAGAACACAGACAGGGATTCATAGCCAAGCCTTAGCCAAGCCTTACCTACCGGGAAATCAACATCCAATCCACAGACCTCATGCAAATATTACCACTGTCCCAACAACAGGCCTTTTGTCCCCACCTTTCCAGAACCAGATCTAACCGAAAAGCAAGCCACATTTAGTCATTGAGTTGTTCTGAGGGTTTTCTGTTTTTGTTGTTTGGGTTCTGGTTTGTTTGTTTGTTTGGGCTGTACAGTCTTATTTTTACAGGTTAGTTCTCAACCTGGGCCAACTTCTACTTCTTTATGACAAGATCCAAGCTAGGCAGTCAAGGCAAGATTAGAAGGCTTTGCCTTCTTCCCCATGCATTTACTCTTTATATAAATATGAGCTCCGATACCCCATTTTCCTTCAGTGGCTTTGTCAGTTACTGTCATTATTTGTGCTGATGCTCAACAGCCCGGGTTTGGCCAGCAGAAGCCCCTTTTGGGCAATCCTCTGCCCCTTACAAGTTACCTTCTGAATTTGTGCTTGCTTTATAGCACGCATGCTCCAGGATCATCTGGGAGCAGTAGCCCCTCCCAAGAAGCTTTGCTACACTGTAGTTGACAGTGGTTATAGAAGTCAGGATCTATCTAGGAGCTTGGTGTGCTCTGTGGCTTCTGGGACCACAGAGGTCGAATGAGTCACATGTCCGTGCACCATGAGTTTACTGCACATGAGTTTACATACACCTGAATCTATACAGCTGCTGAATTCCTTCTATGGAGGTATGAGTGCATATGTAAATCTAGATACTTACATAGACAAATTCAAAACCAACCTGCTCCTTGGTTCTTCCTAGTTCCCCCAGGCACTGTTGTTTGCCCGGCTCCCAGGATCCCTCCTGTGTTTGTTATTTACTCAGGGTAAGGACCCTAACAGCCCGTCGGGCAGACTTCTCTGCTCTACTGGCTCGATGCCCTGAGCCAACCAGAACCTCTGTGAAGCACACACACACACACACACACACACACACACACACACACACGTCAGGACTACTGGAACTCTGCAAAATGTATTTGTAGCATCTTCATCTGGCATCACCTCCCACATCTCCTCTTTCCTCTGGCGAAACAACCTAAGACACAACACCCGCATTCCTACAGAGGCTGCAGACCCACAGCTCACATGTTCACCACCATAGCCCTAGTGTGGTTAGGAGTATGCTGAAGTATAGGCAGCTGGGGCCACGCCCCTCGTCACCTCCATCTTACCCACCCCTGTGTCGGCCTCTCCCAAGGCTGCAACTTCCATCACTATGGCCTTCTCAAGAGACCTATCCTTCCCTCCAGCAGCCAGCCAGCCCCTTCCCGGGAATGCTGTGGTGGTTTGAGTGGGAATGGCACCCACAGGCTCACATGCTTGAGTACTTGAACTCTTTGGGAAGGATTAGGAGGAATGTCAGTGAGGGTGGGTTCTGAGGTTCCAAAAGATTCACACCATTCCCTCTCTCGGTCTCTCTCTGTCTCTATTTCTCTACCTCTGTCTGTGTGTCTCTGTCTAACTCTATGTCTCTCTGTCCATCCATCTCTATCAATCCATCCTCTCTCTCTCTCTTCTTTCTCCATCCATCCCATCTCTCTCTCTCTTTCTGTGTCCATCTGTCCTGTCTTTGTCGTCTGTCTCTCTTGTCTGTCTCTTTTCATCTCTGCCTCTCTTGGTTTTTTTTTCCATCTCTGATTTTTCTGTCTTTTTCTGTCCATCCTGTCTCTCTCTGCCATCTGTTTCTCTCATCTATATCTTCTATGTCTGTCCCATGTCTCTCTGTCTCATTTCTCTCTGTATGACTCTGCCTCTCTGTGTCTCTGTGTCTGTGTCTCTTGGTCTCTGTGTTTCTTTGTCTGTGTATCTCTGTGTATCTCTATCTCTCTCTATGTCTTTCTCCTCTCTCTTTCTCTCTCCCTTCTGCTTGTGGATAAAGATGTGATCTCAGCTGCCTGTTCCAGCTGCCTGTCATCATGTCTTCAGTCTGCCATCGTAGATGTCAATGCTCTGGAACTATAAGGCCAATTAAGCATTCTTTTATGAATTGCCTTGGTTGTTGTATCTTATCACAGCTAAAGAAAACAAACTGATACAAACCCTGAGGGCTCTCTTGGCTCATCCCCCATCAAGCCTTGCACAGAAGCACCTTCTCTCAGAAGGGAACCCCTACAACTTATCCTTCCTCACCACCCTTACATGTCAGTCACTAGGAAGCTAAATTGTGTCAAGCCCAGAGAGTGAGTGATAGAAGCACCAGGCTGCTTCACAAAGGTGGTTTTCTGGAAAGCTTGAATGTCAGTCAGTGTCTCACTCCTGGTCAGGCAGGACAGGGGAATAGGAAGAGGTGGGGTAAGACACAGCAGGTTCTGGAGTTGGGAGCTAAGGGTAAGGAATGGCTGGGCAAGGGTCAGCAAGTTGAGATACTCTGCATACGGATACCTACATAGTGTGGTTCAACCTCCAGACCCAAGCCACTGTGGATGATAGAGGCCACGCTCCAGACAATGCCCAGGCAGGACCTGTCCATGTGTCCTCTGGACCTGTTGTTTCAGGTTCAAATTTAGCCTCTGACTTTGGGAGCCACTTCAGCTCTAGCTCCCTTCCTCACTCCCCACATGTTCCCTGACAGGGAAATGGGACAAGAGAGGTCTCTCACTGCCCTCCTTACTGGGCAGCTCTGGCTCAGACTCAGAGAACAGCTAAGCTGAGCACAGATGTCAGGATGCCCATGATGCCGATGACATCCGGCTGGGCAGCGAGGATTCAGATGGCCTCCTGTGGAGCCAAAGTTGTCGCGCCTCTCTCGCAGGACAGCAGCAGTCTGGGAGAAGTCCCACGGTTCCCTGGAAACTGCACTGGTCAGCCTCCTGTAACTTCACAGAGGGACTGTGGTGTGAGTTTGATCAAACTGACTGGACCGTGAGATGCTCAGGAATTATTCTGAGTGTTTCTGTGAGGGTGTTGAAACTCCATCATTGACTCTCTTGGGTCTCGGGCCTTCAGACCCAAGCTACAGCTGTAACATCAACTATCCAGGTTCTCCAGCTAGCCTCCTCACCCTACAGATGTTGATACTCAATGGTCCCTGCAATGGTTTGAGCTCATTTCATATACCCACGCACCCTACTGGCAGCTTCTCTAGCAAACCCTAGGGAACCCAGTAACTCAAAGAGGGATACTGATTGGATACTGACTGGTTTCTTGGCACAGCCAGGGTAAGGACACAGGGACTCACACCCAAGCCCAGCAGATTCCTTCCCACTGGCTGCGATGGAGACACTCACTTGTGAATGTATGACTACCACCCTCCTCCTCCTCAAACTACTTCAGCCAAGGCAGAGGGCCCGACTGAGTGGAACAGGTACACTCAGGATGCCAAGCTAGTTGGCTTGGCAGCCAGCAGGAAGAAACATCTCTAATTCAAAGCCACAAAAGAACTGGGTTCAAAAACCTAACTCTCCTACAAACAAGTTACTTGGTCTTGGCAGCCGGCTTCATCTCTCAGGCCTCAGTGAGCACCTCTATAAAATGGGAATGGTACAGCATAGGGTGAACTGTAAAATACTGAGATGGGCCTAGTGTATTAATAATAACTCAGGGGTCATTGCTTTCCCCCAAGCTCTCCCTTTCCTGCCTCTTCAGAACACTGATACCAAAGAAAGAGACCACTCAACCAGTACCGACAGCCATGGGTAACTGATAATACCCTGCCCATCTCACCCTTTCAAGAAGCCCTTAGCGAGCAGGGCTCTTCTTGGCCATCCTCAATGCCCTCTGGCCCAGGCCTGAACCTGGCCCTTTCAGGAATGGCCAGGCTCACTCATTTGCGCATACTCATCTCCAAATCACACCAGATTCTTGAGGTTTACCAAAATTAAGATATTTGGAGGCCACAGACTCACCAAAGATCCTTGGAGGGTAACACACTTGCAGGTCCGCAGTTGAAACTTAGACAGAGATATATAATCAGTTAGTAGCCAAGCCGGACACAGGACACGAGTCTGGGAAGCCTCAAATCTGGCATTTTTTGAGCTGGCTTTGGGGCCCCAGCAGCCAGAGCACAGGCACAGTCACAGTCACCAGGGAGCCTGTTAGATACGCAAAATTCTCAGACTCCAGCCCAGACCAACCACACCAGAGCATGTGGGAGGGGCCCAGCCACCTGTGATGAAAACCATTGCCTGAAGTCACCAGCTCTCAAGCCTGATGCCCATTCAAATCGCCTGTGAGGCTCTGAAACGTTCCTGTCCATGATTTTAACTCAGTTGATCTGCACTCACTCGGCTATGCTGCTGAGAAGCAAACCAGGCTAACCCTGCTCACCTGAGTCTTCCACGTGCTCAGAGAACTAAGTTAGAAAGCCTCCTACCGGGGCTCAGGACTGTGTGTTCGTGCCTTACTAAAGCCAGTTCCCGGAATCAGGGAAAATGGCTCAGCCTGTAAAGGCACGTGCTACCAAGCTTGACTAAGTTCAATCCTCAGGACTCAGTCAGTGGAAGGGCCCAGCTGACTGTTGCAAGCTGTCTACTGACCTGAGCTCCACATGTATACCATGGCACAGCTCCCAGCCACCCCACCCCCAAAACACACACACACACTAAATGTCAAAGTGTACTTTTAAAAAATTAGGACAGCTCCTACTCCTTCATCTCATTGTCTTACTATCGGCCCTGGGCTGGTGGAATCTTTGCATCTCTAGAGCTGTTCAGCCTGGGACCTGTGTGCTGTACTCAGAAGGCCCCTATGGAGACCTTCCCAGCACCACCTTAGCTTCCTCATCTGCAATATGATGCCAGCTCCTAGGAAAAGAACTCCAGTGTGGAAGTCAGCTCTAGACTGGCGTATAGATAAATGTGGACGATTATTAAAGCTGTTAGCCATCCGGCAGCCAATTTCTGTCTGCCCAGTCTCAATTTCCCCTTCTAGCCTTCAGTGTCTGTTTAGCAAGGATCTAGGTTTGCAATATACAATAGCCTGATTCAAGCCACCTCCTGTGGAAAAGTAAGAGACATGGTAGAGGCTGTTGCCGTAGCTCAGTTAGCAGAGCGCCTGCCCAGCATGCTTAAAGCCCTGAGTTCAATCCCCAGCACTGCATGAAATCAGGAGTGTTGGCATATGCCTATCTGTAATTTCAGGAGAGAACAAGAGGATCAGAAGTTCAAGGTCATCCTTAGTTGTACAGCCTGGGCTATGTGAGGCTCCGTCCAAGCGGGGGGATGGAGAGAAGAGCTGGAGACATGGCTCAGTTGGGAAGAACACTGGCTGCTCTTCCAGGGGACCCAGGCTCAATTCCCAGGACCCGCTTAGTAACTCAAGACTCTGCAACTTCTATTCTAGGGGATCTGACACCCTCTTCTGGCCTCCAAGGGTACCAGGCAAGCACATGGTACACAAACATAAATTAGGCAAAATACTCATACGCAATTAAAATAGGACATTTTTTAAAGGAAGGAAGGTAAGAAAGAAGGAAGGGAAAGAGGGAGAAAGGGAAGGAAGAAGGAAGGGAGAGGGAGGGAAGGAAGAAAGAAAGAAGAAAAGAAGGGAGGAAGGGAAGGAAGCAGACATAATAGGCTTTCCATCTATACCTAGTCTCCCAGGATATCTTTCCTCTCTCCTTGATGCGAGCTGTCTGAGTTTTTGTTGCCAGCAGGTTTGCTTTATGAGGTGACCTGCTAGCCACCAACATCCTCAGGCTCATGTCCTACCAGCTGAGCAACCCCAGGAGCGTCTGGCCCCACAGTTCCAGCACCCGCCTAAGCTTTACTTTCACTGGCTTGGCTTAGATGCTTTGTCTATCCCTAACCCAGTCAGCTGCTGTCAAGGGGACTCTGGTGAGTCAGATCGGCTGGGACATATGCCACCTCTCCCCAGTGGGGTGAGGAGGGGAGTTCTAGAGGGAAATTAAGGAGCATTATGGGACAGGAGGGTGAGAACCGTGTCCTAAGCATCCTCTAGCATGTAACCGTAAGGAGATCAGGCTCCAGTCTCTGCTTCCATAGGTCTGGCTGGCAGTGCCTTCTCCTCGGGCATGACAGTCACTGTCCTATGGCTTTTCTACCCTCTGTGGCACTGGCTGTACCATGAAGAGAGGAGAAGGGCTGAAGAGATGGCTCAGCAGTCAAGAGCACTGGCTGCTCTTCCAGAGGACCTGGATTCAATCCCTAACACCCACAAGGTGGCCCACAACTGTCTGTAATCTAGTTCCAGGAGATCTGACGCTCTCATCCAGCCTCTGCAGGCACCAGACACACATGTGGTATGCAGACATACATGTAGGCAAGACACTCGAACACATAAAACAAACAAGCAAATAAACAAATACATAAATAATTTTCCTTTGAAAAGAATATAGTGGCGACTGGCCGTGGAGTCACACATGTGTAATCTCCATACTCATGAGGCTAAGACAGGAAATGACAAGTTTCAGACAAGCCTGAGCTATGTAATGAGATCAGATCCTTTGTGGGTGAGAGGAGCGCCAGGATGGAAAAGACAAAGGGTAGTAGCTCAGTGGGGGATGTACCAACCACTACTGAACTGTACATTTTTTTAAAAAAAAAGATTTATTTATTTATTTTATTTGTATGTGTACACTGTAGCTGTACAGGTGATCGTAAGCCATCATGCGGCTGCTGGGAATTGAACTCAGGACCTCTGCTGCCCTGCTTGCTCTGGCCCCACTCACTCCAGAGTAATTTCACTGTAGCTGTCTTCAGACACACCAGAAGAAGGAGTCAGATCTCATTACGGGTGGTTGTGAGCCACCATGTGGCTGCTGGGATCCGAACTCAGGACCTTCAGAAGGGCAGTCAGTGCTCTTACCCACTGAGCCATCTCGCCAGCCCTGAACTGTACATTTTTAAAGAGTTAAAATGGTAAGTTTTACCTTGTGTTTATTCTACAATTATAACAATGTAAAGAAACAAAAACAAGAGCTAGAGAAGTAAACCACAGTGCGGCCACCATCAGGAGGTCTCTAAAAGAAACTAGAGCCTGGGAACGCCATAGTATGGGCCGTGGGTTAGGAACCAGTTTATCTTGCATGTTAAGTAGAATGGTACCAGAGTCAAGTTATGGATGTGTAAGCACATGAGTGAGTGATGTCATCACAGCTGTGAGTGATGTCATCACAGCTGTGATTGTTACCCTGCTGAACGTGGCTAACTGTAAGCCTGCCACAGTTTCCACTAGGTGTCATGCTGTAACTCCTAAGTCTCCGAGACATTCTGAAAACAGGACTGGGTTTGCGTGCAATGGTTGCCAGCACTTTTGCCTTCTTTTGTGGGGAAGACACAGGATAAAACCCATAGCCCTTCCAGTGATTAGCAGGCACCTTGGAGTCCATGCAATGCTACGGTTAAAATAAGAATGGCTCGTTCGGCTGCTCTTGGTTCAGTTCATGGAGTAAGCCTGAGCTCAGATCTGCATGGCACAGAGCACAGGGACACAGGGTAAAGTGCAATCCTGTGCAGCATTCCTGGCAGCGAGTCGGCTGCCCTGGCCATTTCTATTTTATTAAATCCAACCCTTGCCCACCAAGGGCCTGTGCAGCTGGGCAGGACATATCTAGAAAAGAAAATTGGTTTCTCAGATGCTCAGGGTTTACAGAGGAAGGAAAATGTGTTTATTCCATGAGCCCTGCACCTGCACTTAGGAGATGCCTCTTATGTTGGTGACCAAGCAATTGCTCAAGGCCCTGAAGAGTCCCCAGAGCTAGACAAGAGCCCATCTCTCTTAAGGGAGAGAGAGAGAGCAGTCAGCAATTACCTCAGAACTGGTCTGTTTCCGTTGTGAGGAAGCGCTGTTGGCTTAAGGAGCCTGGGGGCCTTCCCAGTCATCCTGGGTTTTCTACTCTGGCCATTTACACTCAGCCCCTTACCCTGCCTGTGCACGTGAGGAGATGCTGGGAGGGACTAAGGCAGGGTTGGGCACTCACCTGGCTCAGGCCCAGGAGCCAAAGGCCATGCATCTTTCCCAGGAGGCAGCTTAGAGTACCAGCAGGAATTGGATGGTACCAGGCCTGACGACACACCTGTAATCCCAGCAGCACTTGAAAAGTGAGGCAGGACAATCACCAGTTCCAGAAGAGTCTAGGGATGTAGCTAGACTCCGGCTTAAAAAAAGAAAAAAAAGTCAAGCCGGGTAGTGGTGGCACACGCCTTTAATCCCAGCACTTGGGAGGAAGAGGCTGGTGGATTTCTGAGTTCGAGGCCAGCCTGGTCTACGGAGTGAGTACCAGGACAGCCAGGGATACACAGAGAAACCCTGTCTCGAAAAACCAAAAAAAAAAGATAAAAAAAAATCAATAAGACATTTAGAATTAATGTCCTTGCTTAAGACTTAAGATGTGAAACAACAAATTCCAGAGTTTCCTAGAATCAGCTGTGAGCTGTGGCTAAATTGTCAAGAGCCATTTGCCTCCCTGGGGCAAATTTCAATGTGACAGCTACACTTGCCTGCCCCTCTCTTCCCCAACCTCTAACAGAGCTGAGGAGTTATAGTCCTCCAGTGTAGGCATAATGTTTGTAGGCTGTGTCAAATTTACCCTTGGGTTATTCAAATGCTGCTTCCTCTGCCCTCACATCTTGTTTCAATCTGGACATTTGACACTGTAATGTTTATACTAAGAATCTCCTGTCTCAAGTTTGTGTAAACAGTTCTTATCATTTATTCCCTGCCTTGTCAATAAATGCTGATCACCCAATGGCTGGGCAGACTAAAGAATAGATAGGGCAGGATGTCTGCTAGCTTGAGGAAGAAGAGGAGAGTCAAATCCACAGGGAGGACAGAGGAATTAGAACGATGAAGAACAGGTCTGAAGAACCAGATTAATAATAATATGCAAGTATCATGGGGTGGGGCTGGGCGGTAGCCAGATTAGTATAGATTAGTATAGAATTTTAAGATAATTTTAAGATCATTGAACTGCTCAGCTATTGAGGTGCAGTCTTAAATGAATCTTGGTTTATTTGTGAAGTTACTTGGGATTAGCATAAAGTAAATAAATACAGGCGCCAGATTAATTCACTGTTTACATGTATATTAAGTATAATTCCTTTTCATTCCAGTGCCAGGGAGATGGCTCAGTGGATAAAAAGCGCATATGCCACTCAGACATAAACTCTTGAGTCTGAGACAACAGAATCCATGTGTAGCTGCTTGTGTTACGAGTACTAATTATGTTCCCCCAAAAAACTGTTTGTACAAGAGGGTCTGCAGGTAAGCTTCTGGGAACCTGCCCCTAGTCGATTCTGATTGGTAAATAAAGATGCCAGCAGCCAATAGCTGGGGAGGACAGACAGAGGCAGGATTTTAGGAGTTCCTGGGCTTGGGGACCGAAAGAAGAGAAGGGAGATCCTCCATGCTTTAGGAGAGTGTGGAGAGAGGAGAGACACAGAGGCCGCCATGGGGTGGAGAAGCAAGGAGAGCACCCCGGGCTCTGGGCCAAGAAAGCACGGCCAGAGGGCGGCACAAATGGGTCCAGAGCGGCCGAGATGGAACTAGTAAATAGTAACTCAGAACTATCAGCAGTGGTAGATTCTAACATCATGGAGGCTAGACAGTTGTCCAGCTATAGTGCTGCTGAAGGCATATTAAAACATAAAGGCTGGGGCTGGAGAGACGGCTCAGCGGGTAAGAGCACCGACTGCTCTTCCGAAGGTCATGGGTTCAAATCCCAGCAACCACATGGTGGCTCACGACCACCTGTAATGATGAGATCTGACGCCCTCTTCTGGTGCGTCTGAAGATAGCTACAGTGTACTTAATTATAATAATAAATAAATCAAAAAAACATAAAGGCTATGTGTGTGCGTGCCTTTCATTCAGCAACATAAACCATTGAGGGGGGGAAGCGACACCATGCTGGAATTAATTAATACTTATTACTACATCCATTATGATACACGTGCATGGAAGTATTATGTAATGGCAATGTTCCTACTGCAAGATGGGAAGCAGAGGCAAGAGGGTTTCAAAGAGATCTCTGGCCAGTTAGCCTGGAGTGCCCCATGATGAATGGCAGAGATCTAGCTCAAGTAAGATGGTTACAAAGACTAACACTAAAGGTTATCACTATCAGCCACGGCCACGCCCATGCCTACTCTGATGAACTCTGCACTGACCGCACAGAATTCTCTTTCCTTAGCAAACCAACAGTTCTCAGGTGGCGGAGGCAGATCACAAAACAGGGGCTGTTCTGATTGGGGAGGGGGCAGCTTGAGGAGAGGACATCTGAGTTGAGACCTAAATGAATCCAAAGTCTGCAGCCCCAAGGGAATCCAGGACAACAGCTTTCTGGGAAGAAGGATGGTCAGGCAAGGGGTTCAGGTGGACCATTAAAAGTGGCATGTCCCAGAAATAGCAAGACAGCTTGGCTGCCAATCAAGCTTGAGGAGCCCCACCCCACATCCGACTCAACCCTAACAAGTCATCTCTTTTTCTTCCTAGACTAATTAATGCCAACTGTTGGCATTTAGTCTAGGTTTTGCCCCACAGTTACCTGGCAACCGCCAGGTGTGCCTGACTCACTATAAAAGGGGCCGCTTCTCTCCTCACTCTCTTGCTCTCCTGCTCTTGCTCCCTTACCCTCTTTCCCCTCTCTCCACTCCCCTCCCCCATCTCTCCACGTGCTCATGGCCGGCCTCTACTCCTCTATTCCTCTACTCTACTCTCTCTCTGCCTTTCCTTGTCTCTATTACCCCCTCAACTCCCCTCTCTATGCGCCGAATAAACTCCATTCTATACTATACCATCATATGGCTGGTCCCTCAGGGGAAGGGATGCCTCAGCATGGGCCTGCAGAGGCACCCCCTTCCCTCACACCTTACTGCACCTCTACCAAACATATTTCTTCTCCCCTTACTAACTCTGAAGACCAGGCTGGTCTCGAACTCAGAAATCCACCTGCCTCTGCCTCCCAAGTGCTGGGATTAAAGGCGTGCGCCACCACTACCCGGCCTCCCCTTATCTTTTTATGAAACACAACACCAACAGTGATCTTGCTCAAATGTTCATTCACCATTACAAGAGAACCCCAGGTGAGCAGAGGGTTCATCTTGTTTAACCCGGCACCATATCTAGTGTTTGGTAAAGGAACCAGTCTGAGCGTAGGAATCCCTGAATGCCACGACAGAGGCATAGTCCAGGCATAACAGAAACTTAGAAAGGAGCAACGCCTGGTCAGAAGCCAGGAGCAGGCTCTGAAACTGACAGTAGCTGTGAGCTGTTCCAACCAGACAGAACAAGAATGGTGAGCATGAAAGGAGCCACTGCTCCAGCTTTGCCCTTCGGAGGGCCAGGCTGTGTGCAGCTCTTTCTGATGCAGACGTTCTCGTGGGCTCTACAAGGAGGCCTGATGATTGCCCATCTCTGCACAGTGTTATTTCTGCTCTGAAGAAAGCAGCTAAGCTTCAAAGTCAGACATGCCTCCATCTGTGTAGGGAGGACTTAATGGAAAGCTATGTCCAACATGGACATGATATGCATCAACAGGGAGTCACACGGATGACCTTGATGCATTAACATGGAGCCACACGGATGATCTTGATGCATCAATGTGGAGCCACATGGATGACCTTGATGCATAGAAACACACACATCTTTTTTTTTCCTTAAGAAATATTTATTTATCTTATATATGTGAGGGCTCTGTTTGCATGAATGCCTGAAGGCCAGAAGAAGGCGTCAATCCCATTACAGATGGTTGTGAGCCACCATGTGGTTGCTGGGATTTGAACTCAGGACCTCCAGAAGAGCAGCCAGTGCTCATAACCACTGAGCCATCTCTCCAGCTCCTACACATGCATCTTTTAAAGCTAGAAATGTTTGTCTACATGTTGCCATGATGACAGGTACTCCCTAGGACAGATCCAAAAAAATACAGCAACTAAAGAAAGTGCACAGCTGGGTTGCTGAGGTCTTCGCCCCGCTGCCTCTGCCCTTGCCTGTCCACGACAATGAGTGCACAGCTGGGTTGCTGAGGTCTTCGCCCCGCTGCCTCTGCCCTCGCCTGTCCACGACAATGAAAACGCAGATAATAAACGTGGCCTTCGGAAAACAGATCTGGACGTATCAGTTCCCTGCCCTAAGCCCATCCCCAGTTCCTCATAGTGGCCTGCTCAGCCCTGCTGACAGACTGATCACTGTCACTCTGGCCTCCTCGGGAGCTTCAACCAGTCAAGAACTTCCCTGGGCCATCTGTCCATGCTCCCCAGCACAGCTAGCCTGTGGCCACGCCCATTCCTGAGAGCCCACCCTCATCACTCCTGACAGAGCGGGTCAGCTTGGTGTTCCCTCCAAGGATGCCATCCACTTGTTTCTCGATGCCACGCCCATCTCCCTTTGGTTTTTCACCTTCTGCCTGCCCCCTACTTCACTGAGAACGCTTTTACAACAGGAATCTTCCTGGTTAGTTTACACTTGGAACCCACTGCCTAGTAAATGCTCAATAAACATGTTCTTGAACTCACTGCTACCATTTCCACTCTGTGGGGAGGGGAGGGGAGGACACCAGGCAGTTCTTCCTTCTAACCCAAAGGTAGAAAGGAACATCCACCCAGGTGAGGGTACCCAGAAAACCCAGGCAGCTCGGCCCTCGCCGAGGAGACGGACGATTCCTGCCATGTGGTCCCAGTCCAGGGAGATTCCCTCTGTCCTACCCGGAAATGACCCTTTCTATGGTGGCCTTGCTCCCTAAGCGGAGGCCAAAGCAGAACTTACACCTGGGTTAAATTCCCTACTCAATCCTGAAGCACAGTTTTCATCTTAGTAATCATCCTAACAGACACTTATCACCACGTCCTCCATCCAGAATTCGGGCTGAGGAACTTAGAAGCAGCTAAGACTTAGATGCTAACTTAGAGGCAGCATCACTTTTAAGTCCTAGAGCATCGCTTTGCAGTTGGGGTTTGGGTACGGGAGCTAGTGCTCGAAGAGATTCGCAAAAGTGTCTGGAGCTGTGGAGCTCCTGAATCCAGAAGGCTGGCTCTGCACTGTTAACTCCACCCTGCCTCTTTCTTCTTCAGCATAATTGCTCTCCCTTTCTGCCTAGCCTCCTGGCTCCCCATCAAGCAGAGAGAACCCTGGAGGCCTATCAGGAGGGCCAGGGATTAATTAAGGATGAAGGGTAGGGATCACAGCTGAAGAACTGGGTGGTTGACCTCACTGAGAGATTTATGACTCCATGGGAGAGTCGGGGGCTGACTTAGGAAGATTAAGAGAATGCTAAGCAAACTGGAAAACTATCGTGTAAATGCTGACAGCATTAGGTCATTAATGCAGCTGTCACGGCAGAGACATCTTGAAATCTCGCCGGCTTAACAGAAAGGTTACGTCTCGTTCACGTCAAACTTGGGAATGCTGGGGAAATAGCCCCAAACCCCAGCAGCTAACACAAGCTTCCCTCACACTGGAACACTCTCATGGGGCTGTAAGAGTAACCGGGCTGGACTCTGCTAAGGTACTCGAGGGCACGCCTTAGAGCCTCAGAGTTGCATCCTGGGCTGGGTGTGCCTGCTCTGGTACACTGCAGCATGCAGAACCACACTGAAGTACAGTTCTCCCGGTGCCCAGAAGGCAGAAAACACATCCTGGTTCCCCACCACTGCAGGAGTTACAGAGAGGCTGGGGAGACCCTAGGATTAACCCCGGGTTGGGAGAATCAGGATTTTGCCAGTGGCCAAAAGCTTCCCGTCAGACTCAGATATGGAGCCTTGATCTGTGGCCTGGAGTCTGAAGCCTTGTTTGTGGGTCATTCCTTCTAAGCAGGATAAAAGGGGGCAGGTTGTCACCGGATCGAACTTCCCTGGGGCAAGCAGGATCTCATCAGGCAAGCTCTACGGATCACAAAGCAATGGACCATTGAAAATCCAAGCAGATTAGAAACCACAGGAGAAGTCTCTTTGGAGGCCCGCCAGCTTCCTTCAAACCCAACTTCCTGTTCAGCTCTGTGACCCCAGGGCACTCCCCGTGAACTCCTTCATCAATCTGCTCCAGCTGGAGAAACATCTCCACCGTCCTGTTAGAGGATTCTTTCTAGATATTTCTCCATGCTTGGATATGCAGAGACTGTCAAACTTTCCCAAGGCCTCTGAGACAAGGAAGAGGCCTGCCTGTTCTGGAGCTCTTTTCTATAGGTAATGGCTCCCCCTGCGAAACTGCCAGTGTCTTAGAGGGGCCAGGCACCCCGAATGACAGTCACCGTGCAACACGGGTAGCAAGGGCCTACTCAAGTAATTTTCATTGTTTTGCTACCTCAGATCATCTAAGTAATGCAAAGAGACAGAAACCGCCACCCCAGTTCAACAAGGTCAGAAGGGAACTAACAAGAGACGCAGTAATTTCTGCAGATGCAGGGCCAGTATCTAGCAAGGGAAGGAAGCAGAGGAGGATCCCAGCAGTCTCATGCCACCTAGCCAGCCTTGGGAGTTTCACAAAATCCAACCTTGAAGCCAGACATGGTGACACATGCTTATAGTCCCAGCACTCAGAAGGCCAAGGCAGGGGAATTAAGAGTTCCAGGCCAGCCCACCACACAGCAAAACCGTCTCAAAAGAGACAATAGTTTCCTCAAGTTTCCGTCATAGGTCTACCACGTGGTACATGCATGACATGAGAAAAATAATCTCCTATCTTTGAGCTCCATTTCCTCCAAAACTTTGGGTGGCAATAGCCCCTCTCTCTTGGTTACGAAGGTCTAGGTAGAACACTCTCTGTGAATCTCAGCCTGACTTAGGCCTGACTTAGGTTCAGTGAGTGAAGGCTCCCTTACCTTCCCTGTGTGGAGACAGGAAGTGGAGTGAGAAGCTGGGAGCAGGGTGGTAACCTCCTAGAGCACAGGAAGGAAAGATTGATGACAGCAGCTCCAGTAGGGAGCGGACTCCCTGATGGCCACTGGGAAATCACAAGGACATTGCTCAAACCTCCTTGTTCAAGCCAAGTATGGTGCTGCACATTTTTAATCCCAGCACTTGGGAGGTAGAGGTAGGAGGATCTCTGTGAGTTCAAGTTCTGTCTGGTCTACAGAGTGTGTTCCAGGACAGCCAGGGCTACACAGAGAAACACTATCTTGAAAAACAAAATAAAATAAAATAAGCAAACGAATGTCTCAGCATGAATCCGGTTTGTGTAGTCCTCATTGGTACATCGAGACTGAATGCCCCCCCCCCCCCAAGAAGCTTGGAGTAGCACCCTTCAAGGTTTGCCTGGTGCCTTAAAGGAATCTGGGAAGGTCTCAAAGTTAAAAGGAGAGGGTAGACATGTAGCAGTCATCTTGCCATCTTTAGCAGGGGACATTTGAGAGGCATTCATTGGATGAATGACAGACAAGAGTTGAAGAAAAAAAAAAAAATAAAGGTACAATTGCAGACAAGAACGGCAAGCCTTCCAAACTGAGGAAGGGCCTTGGAGAGAAAGGAAGGCCTGACAAATCAAGGCTCTCTCTCCTCAGTGTGCCTCACAGCCAGCAGGGCACTCTGGACTAGTTGGCCCCGATAGCCAGTTGGTTAAATGGTTGCTCTTCAACTCTCCTGTGTGTGAGTCACACCAAGGCAGAAAGCAAGAAGGTGCCCAAGGCAGGCAGGGTGCCTTGGCTTGCTACCACAAACATTCTTCACCCCAGAACAGAGCTTGGTGAGGTTGGACTTTTCACACCATGAAAGTATAGAGCAGGGCCTTCTCTCCCTCACCCCTTCCCTCTCCTCACCTTGCTCCTTCCCTCCCCTCTCTTCCAGCCCCACCCTCTTTTCTTCCTGGCTTTTCCTATCCTCTCTCTCTTCTCCTTCCCTCCCTCTTCTGCCTCCACCCCTTTCTGTCCCCCTTCCTCTCCCTCTCTTTTCTCCTCCCCTCCCTTCCCCTCCCTTCTAGATTTGGATCTAGTCCCGTTTCTCACTGTTTGAATACCTGGCCTCCCCAGTCTGCCCGGGCCTGTGGGCCTGTGCCTAGCTTCACTTCTGGCTCTTCTCCCCAGATCCTGAGTCACACCAGGTGGGAAGCTCCTTTGAAGGCACCTCAGGGGGTGACACCTCCTGGCACAGCCTCACCCTGGCAATGGAAAGCCCAGAGGAGGCACAGATGTGTGCGCAATGTCACCCTATGCCCGGGAAGCTGCTTGATCAAGCTCCCCACCGCCTACAGCACAAAGCACAGACTCCACACCTTTACAAGAGGGAAGGCTTAGCATAATCTGGCCTGTGCTGATATTTTTCCAATTCCTCCTTTTAAATGTACTCTTCACGTTTATTTATTTGTGTGTTTCCATGTGTGTATATGAGTGTGATTGTGTGTGTGGATATGTGTGTGAGAGACACATGTGACCCCCACATTCACACACGCACACAGGTCAGAGGACAACTTATGGGAGGAGGCGGGACTCTTCTTTTTTACCTCGAGTTTCCAGGGATCAAACTCAGGCAGCAAGCACCTTCGCCTGCAGAAGCATCTGGCAGGCCTAATCGTTTCTTTCTCAGCCCTCCCCAACACCACGCGTCACACTCCAGCCAGTGTAAACACTTGCAATCCTCTGAATTCACCAAGCTCATTCCTGCCTCTGCACGGAAAGTTACTTCTACCAAGTTCTTCCCTCTGTCCTCCTGTCTGCCCAACTTCATCTCCTCAAGGCCTCCTCCTCTTGGAAACTTCCCTTGACTGCAGGGAGCTGGACTGGGGAGTCGTCCTGAGGGCGCTCTAGTCCCGCACTGCTTGAGAAGTATCTCCCCCTCTCCCCCTCAAGGCAGTGAGCCCTAGGAAAGCAAAAACAAGATCACTGCCCAGCTCCCAATACCTAGGCACAAAGTAGACACTCAATAAACACTTGCCTGCCTATCAAAGCCCTAAATAAATAAATACAGTTCAGACTGAGTCCTAGCAGCCAGCATGTGCTATCTGCTCTCAAAACCCAGATCCTTGCATTGCCCTGTAACTCCTGGGAGATGTGCTTAGTCTTTGGAAGGTTGTCCTTACACCGTGGTAAATTTTTTAAGGGTTGCCTCACTGTCATTCCCCTAATGTATGTTTTCTAAAATGGCTGCACCCTAGGAATGTTAAGGCTGGTCTTACCCCCGAGATTCCTACTTAGAGGTCAGGAGGATAGCACGGCTCTCTCGGGGTTGTGGTAAAGCTCCCTCCGCAGCATGGCTCCTACTCACCCTTCAAAACCTGAGAGAAACGTTACCTCCTGAAAGAAGTCTTCCCGAGACAGAACAGAATCCATCCCTCTCTTCCTTCCTTGAAGGTTCTAGAATGGCATTTGTCACCCAGCACTTAACACCCTGACATGCTCAAAGGACTCCAAATGAACAAATATGGGAGTGAGCAAGAGCCCTGTGTCACTCTGGCTAAGGCTGGATGCTGGCCTGCACTGGGTAACAATCCCAGGAAAAGAGGAGGAGTCCGAGTTCTGTTCTGGAAGAGCTCTGCAGGCTTGAGGTCATCGCTGCAATACCAGAAATTACGACACCAGAGCCAACGCAAGGCATGACCATTAAACAGAGTTCTTTCCTCGTACTGTGCTGGTTAGGCTTGATGATGCAGTATAAAAAATACTGAATAAGTAACGAAACGATGTCCCAGGAGCCACGATTGAGGAGGGCTCTGGAGGCCACTTTGAAAAGCAGAAGCACAGCTGTCCTCTGGGGCAGGGACAAGTCCCTTTGCCCTGTCCTGGACACTCAGGAGGGTCGCCTGCACAGAATATGATCTGTAGAACTCAGTAGTTGGATACACACTCTCTTTATAATAGTAGAAATACAATGTAAATCACTTACATTATTGTTAATCTATTGTACCCACATTAAAAAAGCTAAAAGCAGCAGGGCAGTGGTGGTGCGTGCCTTTAATCCCAGCACTTAGGAGGCAGAGGCAGGTGGATTTCTGAGTTCAAGGCTAGCCTGGTCTACAGAGTGAGTTCCAGGACAGTCAGGACTACACAGAGAAACCCTGACTCGAAAAACAAAAAACAAAAACAAAAACAAAACCCACAAAAACAAACAAAAAAAAACCAACAAAAACAAAAGACAAAAAAAAAAAGAAAGTTAAAGTTAGTTTGTAGGATTTATTGTAAAGACATTTTACAAAACCCAGTATATCAAGAATATCATTTCAGCCGGGCGTGGTGGTGCACGCCTTTAATCCCAGCACTTGGGAGGCAGAGGCAGGCAGATTTCTGAGTTTAAGGCCAGCCTGGTCTATAGAGTGAGTTCCAGGACAGCCAGGGCTATACAGAGAAACCCTGTCTCGAAAAACCAAAAACCAAAAAAAAAAAATATAAAAATAACAAAAAAAAAAAAAGGAATATCATTTCAACATGTAATCAATATAAGAACTAATAGATTTTAGCTTTCTCTGCCCCAAGCTTTTATGTTTTTTATACTTGGAATGCATCTTCAGATTCTTGGCAGGCCTGTGGTTGATGGCTCCCATGTTAGACAGTGCAGCTTTAGAAGGTGCTGGCCTGGGCTATCCAAGGTAAACATCCCCTTCTCAATATGGCCAGAGTGAAGGCAGCTTCGTGGCTGGCTACAGCAGCATCTTCTCCTACCTATGTTCTAACTGCTTCTTCACATCCCTTCTGAAGCTACCCAGTCCAAGATGGCCTCCCAGACAGGGCAGTAAGGAGGGGGTAGGTTCCTCCTGGATCTCTTCCATGCCTAACTGCTGGAGAGCATGTGTTGGGTCTCCAAATTTGCAGTTTTACAGACTGTTGAAAGGTGGGGTGCATTTACCTGCCTCTTCCACTATAACAACAGACCCAGAGGAGGGGAGGGGCTTGGGGCGGGACACTTGCTTTCCTCAAGGTTCTGGTAGCTGGAAAAAACGAGGTGCCCCAGGGATGACACATTCTTCCGAACATCCATGGCTTATAGATGGTGGCTTCTCCCTTTGTCTTTGAGTGGTTTTCCCTGTGTGTGTGTCTGTGTTCAATTCTCTTATTACAAAGGCAATTGTATTAGCTTGCGGTCTCTGAAACAATCACATTTTAACTCGGGCACCTCTCTAAAAACTCTCTCTTGGGGCTCGAGAGATGGCTCAATGCTTAAGAGCACTTGCTGTTCCTGTAGAGAACCTGAGTTCTGTCCCCAGTGCCTACATACCAGTTTACAACTGTCTGTGACAACCCGAGGGATCTGATGAGCTCTTCGGACCTCAGTGGTTATTGTATGCACATACATGATGCAGTTATATACATGCAGACAAAACACTATGAGTCCAATATAGTGGTGTCTGTATTTAACCCCAGTACTCAGGAGACAGAGGCAACCGGATCTCTGGCTGCCCTGTTTTACATAACAAGTTCCCAGGCTAAACAAGGCTACATAGTGACATTCTATGAGTGAGACTCATTCAGGCTATTGTATAGAGAAGTGTCACTCAGTGGCCCATTAAGAGGCTTGACACCAATGCCTCCTCTGGGGTGATGCGCACCAACCTCACACATGGCTTCTGATTTGGATTAAAGTCCTCTAGTTCTATGGGATCCATCTCATCAGCCTCTCCCATTTTCTTTCTCTCAAGAAGTTGTTTCCAGTGAAAATAATTTATAAAAATGTGTATTTTTAAAGCTCCAAGGCAGACTGTCTTTCACAAGAATTCGATTCATCCTGTGTTGTAGGAAATGTTCACAGACTGTGTTCTCGAAGTGCTTGAAATCCCAGCACTGGAGAGGTGATCCTATGGATCCTAGGACTTGCTGGCCAGCTAGCCTAGCCTATCTTGTGAGTTTCAGGCCATTCAAGGACCCTGTCAAAAAAAAAAAAAAGTATAAAACTTTTTGTTTGTTTGTTTGTTTGTTTGTTTGTTTGTTTTTGAGACAAGGTTTCTCTGTGTAGCCCTGGCTGTCCTGGAACTCACTCTGTAGACCAGGCTGGCCTCGAACTCAGAAATCCACCTACCTCTGCCTCCCAAGTGCTGGGATTAAAGATGTGCGCCACCACCGCCCAAGTATAAAACTTTTTAAAAGTGGTTGGTTGTAGAGATAGCTCAACTGGTAAAGCAACTTGTAACCCAATTCTGTTGCCCTGAGTTCAATCCTAGAACCTGCAGGAAGATGGAAGATGGAAGGTGAGAGTTAGCTCCACAGAGTTGTCCTCTGACCTCTACATACGTGGTGCGGTGGTACACTCATGTGCACACACTAATAACAAATCATTTTAAAAGGTGGGGAACACCTGAGGAATGACACTTAAAAATGATTATGACAGTACTCATAAGTTCACCGGTGACTTCTGGAACATCAGAACCCAAGGACACTTTTTTTTCTTTTTAGTTTTTGGAGACAGGGTTTCTCTGTGTATCCCTGACTGTCCTGGTACTCACTCTGTAGACCAGGCTGGCCTCCAGCTCAGAGACTGTCCTGCCTCTGCCTCTCTAGTGCTGGGATTAAAGGCGTGTGTCACTACCACCCAGCACTAAGGGCAACCTTTTTAAAGATGTATTTATGTATTTGTATGTCTGTGAGTGTTTTGCATGCATGTATAGAAGTGCACCATGTGTATGGTGCTCTCAGAGGCCAGAAGAGGGCATTATACTGTTGCGGAAAATACTGAAAAATAGCAGTTCCTGTGCTACGCCCTGTTAATCTCTGCCCCGGCAGGCTGGCTGGCCATGCACTGGCAATGGCTGACCTGTTCTTATCTTGTAGGGACTCTCTGACTCAGAGCCCACAATCTCTCCACCCAGTTCACTAGGTTCCCACTGGTGGGGCACCACCACACCATCCACATGCTTTAAATCCCCCACGGTCTCTGTGGTGCATATCAGGCAAACCCACACTTTGCCACCGTACCTTTCTCTCTTGAACCCAGATGAGCCACTGCGTGAAGGGAAGCACAACACAAACTTAGTTCAGAATCAATGGTAACTCAATTGCTGGGCACATCAACTAGAATCCTAATCTTGTAAGCCTTATTAAAATCTGATTCTTCTGGTGGCCAATCCTTGCAGATCCACCACTGAAACCAAGAGACACTAGTAGCTACATCTTCTCCTCTGGCTGTCCCCAGCAAAAAGCCCCTAACTCTCTCCTGCTTCCTCTCTTCCTCCATCCAACCCAGAAGTCCCACCTATTCACTCTGTGATTCTTTTGGGGGAAGGTTCACAAGAAGTCACCTGAGTATGTGTCTCATTCCTCATTCCAGACCTCTCTAGGGAAAGCAGAACTAACATCAAAATACAGGCATCACCAGGCCCATCCACAACATTATATCCCCTGGGACAATGGTTCTCAACCTTCCTAATGCTGGGACCCTTTAATTCAGTTCCTCATGTTTTGATAAACCCCAAACAAACTTATCCTGTTGCTACTTCATAACTGTAATTTGCTACTGTTATAAATTGTAATGTAAACATTTGATGTGCAGGATATCTGATATGTAGCAACAAAAGGGTCACGACCCACAGACGGAGTTCTGCTGCCCTAGGAAGGAGAAAACTTTTATGTTAGGAAAAATCCATAGATAGGACTCTTTGTGGTAAAGATATAAAGTAAATGTTCCTGCAATTATAAAGACAACTCAGACATCCATGGCTCCCAGGAACAAGGCCAGAAGATGCCAAGCAAGTGTACCGTGTTAATAGAAAATGCCACTTAAATTTGGCCTGGATTTGGACCACCATCCCATGCTAGAAAACCATCTCTTACGTTCAAGGAAGTGAATAGTTGTGTACGGGTAATGTTCTAGCAGATGAGAAACTGAGGCAGGCCTGGGTCCCAAGTAGACCTGGAAAAGATAGAGTAGGAAGAACCCAGCCAGGCTTCTAGAATACGCTTCTAACATCCCCTGGAGGAGCTGTGTGTCTCTGAAGCTGCAGGAACTGAGGCTGGGTCCAACGGGCTTTGGGCAGCAACCATGTTGTGTTCTCAATGCAAAACCACCATACTGTGGAGAGGGAGCAGTCCCCATCCTAGCCCAAGAAGGGATCAGAATATAGACCGGAACAACAGAAATCCACTGGAAAGGGAAAGTAGAGCCCTGCTTTCTGAGCTGTAGGAGTCAGAGGCATGGCCTGGGCAGAAGCCAAGCAGGCTCTAGGGCATGCCCACCAGCTCATGTCAAATCCAGGATGCTGGGATGGCAAGTGACAACAGGGGCATCAGCTGAATGTATACACCTTCCCTAGAGAGTTGCAGAAATGAAAGGAAGGCACACATGAAGTTTAAGACACACAGTCTGAATGTGACAGTCTCTCAGGATCTACCCACTGAGGTGGGCCTGTTTGTACCCTTCCTCTAGCCTGTGAGACCCCAGAACCACATTGCTTTCTTACCCTAATTTCTTATTAATATAATCCTGGCATAAAAAAGACTGCTCAGTGAGAAGAATCTAAAGTCTTAAGACCTGAGTTTGAACCCCAGGGACACACATGGTGGAAGGAGAGAAGCAACTCCTAAAAGTTGTCCTCTGATGTATGAAGCATGATGTGTACCCACACACACCCCC
>JADRCD010204286.1:0-31093 GCA_019843815.1 Montemys delectorum | reverse complement strand
ATGCATTACTATATTCAATTAATATAATATAAATTAATAAATATATTAATATATTAAATTAATAAAATATATTATATAATATGTTAATATATTAAATATATTTAAATATATTATATATACATTATATATGCGTATATATAAAGTGGCAGTATATATGAATCTTTAGTGTATTCATAGCAATTTTCTTTTTTTAAGTTTTATTGCATTATGATGAGAAAAGATACATAATTTCAATTTATCTGAATTTGTTACCATTTAAAAACATATTTTAAGTAAACAGAATTAAATCACTTTCTTGTTTCCCTCTTGTAATCCAACTCCTCCCAGAGTCCCCCCTTCAATACCTACAATGCCTTTCTTTTGTCACATTCTTTAACATCTATAAAGTATTATAACAATAAAAATGAGTATTATAAAAGTTGTTTGATATAAAACAATCAATTTAAAAGTTTTATGTAGATGCTTGTCTACAGCAATACTGAAAATACATATATTTTCCTCAATATAAATTTTAAATAACTCCAAACATATTAACTGTATATTTCACTACTACTATTTTCTTAAACAAACATAAGTATATAAAGTCCTTTTGTTCATTTGTTTGTTTGTTTTGTTTTTAGTAGAGCTTAAAATCTTGGCTCTTACTGCGGTACAAGCCCAAAATAAGAACAGTTTTTAGACATTGGAGTTCACTGTGATAAGGCTGTACTTCAATGACCCTCATATCACCAAAGGATTTTACCTCCATCGTAGCTAAGCTGAGAGTTGACAGTTCTGCTGCACCAAGGAATGAATTGTAGGCACGATTTTTGGATACAGACTTCCTGCTGTGGTCAAAGCTATTTGATTTGAGTGAGTGACTTTATTCTCAGCCCACAGAGAACAGGTTACATTCATTTAAGAAATGGTGTGTGAACCTTCACAGGGCCAAGGGCCTCTCCTCCCACTGATGACCGACTTGACCATCTTCTACTATACACATGCTGCTGAAGCAATCAGTCCTACCATGTGTACTCTTGTGGGGAATGCCAAGGCCAGTAAGCGGAAGAGGGTGGGGTAGCAAGCAGGGGGATGGGGAAGGCAACAGGGGTTTGCTCTTGTTGTATTTTGGGTGTTTTTTTTTTTTTTTTTTGAGGGGAAACTAGGAAAGGAGAAATCATATGACATGTAAAATAAAGAAAATATCTAATAATAAAAAAAGAAATGGTGTGTGTATTAAGATGGTCTATCCATAAAGTGATTCACCAACTGTTTCAGTGAACAATGGTTCTGCCTGGAGGGTGGCACGGACATTAGGTGCTGGTAAGAATCTGTTTCATTTGCAGTGATAATTTGGAAAAGCATTCATCTCAGAGAAAGAGTAACTTATAAAGTCCTCTTCTTCAAACTTCATAAAAGAGTTACAAACGTCAAGCAAAGCATCCAGTCTCACACTTTGTTGTTCTCTTACAAGCCACCTCCCAAGTTAATTATCTACATTTCTTTTGGATGTATGTATACTTTTGAAATATGTAAGCTGTTCTGAAACCATACTATAGTGTAAAAACATCAAATAAACAATACTGATAAAAAGAGGCTGAGATATGAGAAGCAAGATTTCAAGAATTAATGTATACACCAAGACACTGTAATGTACAAACAAGCTGAAAGTGTATATGGATTGTACAATATTGGACCTATTTCTCCAATTACCAAATTAGAGAGACCATTGGATAACAGTCAACAAATTTCTAATTCCTCATATTTTTGGATTTATATAGATTAGGATATGTTGGTAATATTGATTTTCATATTAAGATATTAAGAAAAAGTAATTGTTATTTCCTGTTGTTTTTGTTGTAAGAGGTAGAATTAGGTTTGCTTGGGTTTGTTGAAAGATTACTTTCTTGCTTCTTCTAGGGTGTAGTTTTACTCCTTATATTGGTGTTTTCCATCTAATATCCTTCATAGGGCTGGATTTGTGGAAAGATATTGTGTAAATTTGGTTTTGTCATGGAATATCTTGTTTTCTCCATCTATGGTAATTGAGAGTTTTGCTGGGTATAGTAGCATGGACTAGCATTTGTGGTCTCTTAGGGTCTGTATGACGTCTGCCCAGGATCTTCTAGCTTTCATAGTCTCTAGTGAGAAGTCTGCTGTAATTCTAATAGGCCTGCCTTTATATGTTACTTGACCATTTTCCCTCACTGCTTTTAAAATTCTTTCTTTGTTTAGTGTATTTGGTGTTTTGATTATTATGTGATGGTAGGAATTTCTTTCTGGTCTAGTCTATTTGGAGTTCTATAGGCTTCTTGTATGTTCATGGGCATCACTTTCTTTAGGTTAGGGAAGTTTTCTTCTATAATTTTGTTCAAGATATTTATTGGCCCTTTAAGTTGGAAATTTTTGCTCTCTTCTATAACTATTATCCTTATGTTTGGCCTTCTCATTTTGTCCTGGATTTTCTGTATCCTTTGAGTTAGGATCTTTCTGCATTTTGCGATTTTTTTTTATTGTTGTGTCAATGTTTTCTATGGTATCTTCTGCGCCTGAGAGCCTCTCTTCTATTTCTTGTATTCTATTGGTGATGCTTGCATCTATGTCTCCTGATCTCTTTCCAAGGTTTTCTATCTCTAGAGTTGTCCCCCTTTGTGATTTTTTTATCGTTTCTACTTCCATTTTTAGATTCTGGGTGATTTTGTTCATTTCCTTCACCTGTTTGATTGTGTTTTCCTGTAGTTCTTTAAGGAATTTTTGTGTTTTCTCTTTAAGGGTTTCTAGCTGTTTACCTGTGTTCTCCTGTATTTCTTTAAGAGGGAGATTTATGTCTTTCTTAATGTCCTGTATCATCATCATGAGAAGTGATTTTTAGATTTGAATCTTGCTTTTCCAGTGTAATGGTATGTCCAGGACTTGCTATGGTGGGAGAATTGGGTTCTGATGATGCCAAGTAACCTTGGTTTGTGTTGCTTATATTCTTCTGCTTGCCCCATATCATCTGGTTATCTCTAGTGCTACCTTCCCTTGCTAAATCTGACTGGAGCCTGTCCTTTCTGTGATCCTGGCTGTGTCAGAACTCCCCAGAGTCAAGATGTTTCTGTGATCCTGTGATTCTGGGATCCTGTGATCCTGGGCTTATTAGAGCGCCTGAGAGTGGAGCTTCCTCTTGGGTGTTTTGGAACTGGCTGCAGAGCTTGCACCCAAGGTCTGCTCAGGGCACCAGCCAGCCCAGACAGACTGGAAGCAACTGGAGCTACTGGGCTGGTGGAGTTCCTGTGTGCCTGTGTCTTGCTGGTCCCAGTTTCTCCCAGTGTTGTGACAGATGTTGTGTCCTCCTCACCTCTTATCTGGGCTTGTTAGAGTGCCTGGGAGATGAGCTTCCTCTGGGTGTTATGGAACTGGCTGCAGAGCTTCCATGGCAATGTTCTTAAATAAAATATTTTAAAATTAATTTAAACTCAAATGGCTAAGAATAGTTCTGATACATAAAATAGTATGTTTTATTTTTAAAAGTTAATGAACTGGGACTAGAAACATGATTCAGCAGTTAAGAGTGTTTTCTGCTTTTCAAAGCACCTGAGGTTTTTTTTTTTTTTTCCAAGCACCCATTTTGGATGACTCATGACCACCATAAAGTCCAGCTCCAGGAGATCCCACATCATCTTATTACTTCTTTTTAAAATTATTAGATATTTTCTTTATTTCAAATGTTCTTCCCTTTCCTGGTTTCCCTTCTGGAAAAAAAACAAAAACAAAAACCTATTCCCTCCCCCTTCCCCCTGCTGTCCAACCCACCCTTTCCCACTTCCTGGACCTGGCATTCCCCTACACTGGAGCATAGAACCTTCACACGACCAAGGGCTTCTCCTCCCATTGATGACCAACAAGGCCATCCTCTGCTACATATGCTGCTGGAACCATGAGTTCCACCAGGTATACTCTTTGGTTGGTGGTTTAGTCCCTGGGAGCTCTGAGGGTACTAGTTAGTTCATATTGTTGTTTGTTCTAAGGGGCTGCAAACACTTCAGCTCCTTGGGTCCTTTCTCTAGCTCCTTCATTGGGGACCCTGTGCTCAGTCCAATGGATGGCTGTGAAACTCCACTTCTGTATTAGTCAGGCACTGACAGAGCTTCTCAGGGGACAGCTATATCAGGCTCCTCTCAGTCAGCACTTGCTGCCATCCACAATAGTATCTGATTTGGTGATTGAATATGGGAAGGATCCCCAGGTGGGGCACTCTGTATTGTCCTTCCTGCAGTCTCTACTCCACACTTTGTCTCTGCAACTCTTTCCATGGGTATTTTGTTCCTCCTTCTAAGAAGGATCAAAGTATCCACACTTTGGTCTTTCTTCTTCTTGAGTTTCTTGTGGTTTGTGGATTGTATCTTGGGTATTCTGAGCTTCTGGGCTACTATCCACTTATCAGCGAGTGCATACCATGTGTGTTCTTTTGTGATTGGTTACCTCACTCAGGATGATATCCTCCAGATCCATCTACTTCCCTAAGAATTTCATAAATTCATTGTTTTTAATAGCTGAGTAGTACTCCATTGTATAAATGTTCTACATTTTCTGTATCCATTCCTCTGTTGAGGAACATCACAAGAACTCAAGAAGTTAGACTCCAGAGAAACAAATAACTCTATTAAAATGGGGTACAGAGTTAAACAATGAATTCTCAACTTAGGAATACCAAATGGCTGAGAAACACCTAAAGAAATGTTCAACATCCTTAGTCATCAGGGAAATGCAAATCAAAACAACCCTGAGATTCCACCTCATACCAGTCAGAACGGCTAGGTTCAAAATCTCAGGTGACAAGATGCTAGCAAGATTGTAGAGAAACAAGAACACTCCTTCATTGCTGTGGGATTGCAAGCTGGTACAACCACTCTGGAAATCAGTTTTGTAGTACTTCAGAAAATTGGACATAGTACTATTGGAAGACCAGGCAATATCACTCCTGAGCATATACCCAGAAGATGCTCCAACATGTAATAAGGAAACATGCTCTACTATGTTCATAGCAGCCTTCTTTATAATAGCTAGAAGCTGGAAAGAACCCAGATTTCCATCTTATTACTTCTTATTACTTCAACACCCACATGCACATGGTATACACACACACACACACACACACACACACACACACACACACACACACACACAAAATGCAGACAGTAGTAAGAGTCTGGAGAGATGGCTCAGTGAGTAAGAGCACTAGCTGCTCTTGCTAGTCCCAGGTTCAGTTCCCAGCACCTATAATGTATTGCAGTCTCCTGTAACACCATATTCAGGGGATCTGGCAACATCTTCTGTCTTGTAAGGGTACTAGGCATACATGATACACTTATATACGTGCAGGTAAAATACTTATACACATAAAATAAAAGTCAATAATTCCAAAAAATCTTAATAACTTTTTAAAATTGACAAACAAGTCAATTGGAAGGTTTCAGATTCAATCAGAATATGATGTATTATGCATATAACATCTATAAGCATTTTAATGACATATAGCTTATAAATGATGAATTAGATTTATGTGTAGGTAAATATATAGATTTAATGTTTGTATGTGTATATATGCCAATATGCAAGACCCACAGTGTCTATTACAAAATTAAATCTGTACCTGTAGATAACATTATATAATCAAACATGTATGCATGTACATGTGCACATATACATGTGCACATACACATGAACATGCATGCATGCACACAAACACACACATAGATTCCCGAATCAATTACACATTGAGTTCAAGCCTCTTTCTCTTATTTCTTCCCCAGTGTCTCCCTCCAATTCCATACTAATAAATTCACATGTTTTCTGTGTGATCTCATCTCTCTGAGAAGACTGTAGGAAGCATCCTACAGGGACTTTTTGCACAAGCCCTGCAAAGCATTCATGAATCCACGAATTCATGAATATCAGAAGCCATGGCCCTTGGCTGTGTCGTTCCTTTGTACTCTTCTTCTGAGCACAGGTCAGTGCAGGGCACAAGCCATATCTATGTCCTGAAGTACACACTTAAGAATGTTGCAAAGGCCTGGAGAAGATGTTGACCAGTCACTCTCAAAGCTCTTCTGCAATGTACCTTGGTGTTAATTCTGTTAAGACAAACCATACAGGGATTTTGTATTTGAGGGCAGTTATTTTCTCATTTCCTTTGAGTAGTAAAGAAACATTATTGTTTAATTTGAAGATACATAAAAAAAATATGTATCTTTGAGAATTTCCTGCCAGAGTGATTTGTCAGCAGGAAGAGTAACTATTACTAGGATGGCATTTATCAGTACCCCGCTTGCCCCTGCGCCTGAGAGCTAGGCAGAACCAGGAAGCAATTATGTAAGCAGGAGCTAGGGTTCCCAGGCAGTCCCTATTTGTTATATCGTCACCTCTCAGTCATTTCCCTTTGTGTTTCTCAATATTGTAGTTAAGGAATAATATGAAAACTGAAAATACATTTTAAATTCATAAACCACTATAAGCTAACAGAGTATTTGAAGCACATGTCAGCAGGATTTGATACAAGAGAACATGGGAAGTTTCCAGATATAAAATTAACATGAAGACATTTATTAGTAAAATGAGCACTGCATTAACTTATTTTGTTAAAAAGAACATATTTTCATAATGTAGGTGTTTGAAAAATGCAGCCCTTGGCTCTCAAAATAAAACAAGTTCTATAAGTCTGATTGGAGATCTGTCAATAACAGATTTTTAATAACATCAGAAAATGTATCCACAGAGCTGGAAGGCATCCCAGGAGCATCTTTGGTTGAGAATGAGATGACCACATAACGCTACTCTCTTTTTTTAACCCTCACTGCCATTTTAATCTTGTTATAATTTTATAAAAGAAATGTCATTATTGAAAACAGGCATTAATTTCACGAATAGCACTACTTTAGTTTACAAAGTACTTTACCATTTAAATGCCACTATATTAAGCCATTGAGCTCTGTCTAGAACCTAGGTTCAGAATGGTCCTTCTTATCTTTGACTGTAAACTCTACACAGCCTAGAGTCATTATTCAATTGAGGGGTTGCTTAAATCATACTGGCCTATGGGCGAGTGTGTGTGTGGGGTATTAATTGATAATTGGCATAGAAGGGCCAAGCCCACTGTGGTAGGCACCAATCCCCTGGGTTGTATAAAAACAACAACAATAAACACACACACAAACACACACACAAACACACACACAAACACACACACAAACACACACACACACACACACACACACACACACACAAAACAAGCAGAGCATAGTTGAGTGAATAAGCCAGAAAGTAGAATCGAAGATGGTTTCTCTTGTGCTCCTGGGCTGAGTGAACCTGCTGATTGTGGTAACTAACATTGGATGGTATAGCAAGGGGTCTTGCCTCCAGATTTCTACCTTGAGTTCCTGCCTTGACATCCTTCAGTGATGGACTGCCACTTGGGAGCTTAAGCCAAATGAATAATTTTCCTTTCCTTCCCTGTTTTTGGTCAGAGTTGTATCATAGCAACTACAAGACAACTAGAATGGGGGTCAATAACATCAAAATTCTGTTAGTTTGCCTCTATCAAGTGGGTTTTTATATGAAAATCTTGTGGAACAATCCTATCTTGGTTACTGTTTTACTGCTGTGAACAGGCACCATGACCAAGGGAAATCTTATAAATGACAACATTCAATTGAGGCTGGCTTACAGGTTCAGAGGTTCAGTCTGGTATCATCAAGGCAGGAACATGGCAGCAGCCAGGCATATATGGTACAAATGAAACTGAGGGTTCTACATCTTCATCTGAAGGCTGCTAGCAGAATACTCTCTTCCTGACAGCTAGGAGTAGGGCCTTAAAGCACAGGCCTACAATGACACTTCTGCTCCAACAAGGCCACACCTCCAAATAGTGCTATTCCCTGGGCCAAGGATATGCAAAGTATCACAAATCCTATGGAGCAGAGCTCAAGCCATATGCAAATGGCACTTGGAGATTCTCACAATTTTGCCTGCTAACTTTTGTATCACTACTGTCATAATTATTACTTTTAATTATTTATTATTTTGTTAGCGTAAGCTTCATCTCTATTAGTTCCTCTCTAACCTCTCTTGTCATTGAAGGAGGTAGCTAAATGGTGATATCCTCAGTGGCTTCTTCTCTGGGCCCCACTCTAAATGTTGTGGTTTGTTCCAGATAAGTTCAATGTTAATTTTAACTGGCGCTCAAAAGAGCAGAACACTTAATGTCAAAGTATATTAAGCCCTACTGTATACCTCATGATTCTTTCTATCCAGCCAATGGCATGTTGTGCACCAACAAAATATGAAAAAGTCATTCAAAATATATGCAGCAGGCCAGACACATGGTTCAGCAGTGTAGTACTCACCACTATGAGTACCTAAGTACTTTAACATTTGAAGCCCCCAGAACCCACATTAAAATACAAGCATGGTAGTATTTGCTTATAATCTCAGTGGAGATGAAGACAGATTTCTGAAGCTCACTGGCCATGTAGAGAGGCTACTTGACAAATTCGATGCTAGTAAGGGACATACAGCAGAGAGGAAAAGTAAGGTAGGCAGAAACTGCAGAGTCGTGAGATTCATTGACATACCAGAGGTTGTCCTCCAATGTTCACATAAATGCACACACAGGTGGCCATGCACCTGCACACACACATACACATCCTCAAACATAGACTCACAAATACTGATATTTATCTGTGTTATCATAACCTCTACATTTTACATCCCAAATCCAGTCAAAGTCTGTAAAAATATTCTCATCTATAACTGATCACTCACTTGCAAATTTAACTACATTTTTATAAAGTCAATGTGTGTGTATATATATTTTTGAGACAGGGTTTCTCTGTGTAGTCCTGACTGTCCTGGAACTCACTCTGCAGACCAGGCTGGCCTCAAACTCAGAAATCTGCCTGCCTCTGCCTCCCAAGTGCTGGGATTAAAGGTGTGCACCACCACTGCCAGGCAACCAGAATTTAATATATGTATTGACATCTATGATTTGTGTCCTATGTGGCTTAGAATCATATGGTCTAACAAAATTAGAAGTAAATGATATTTATGTGGTTAAGTCTTCTCCTTTGAAACCACTTCTCTGCGGCTCTGAGGACCCTACCTGAAGTAGGATTATCCCTATATCTCACATCTCTTTATAACCCTCATAATCCTCTTAAGTTTTGAGAAGCAGTGCTCACTTTTGATGGAGGGGGAGTGTGTGGAATACACTGTTGGCTTGACCATTGTACCCTGCATACTATTGTCTTGTCATAGCAAACATTTGTCTCTGCTTCAGTTGCCTACAGTTTACCTGCCACCTCTCCCCATCTGCATGACCCTCTGCCATACACAATCATATTTTCTTTGTCTACATCCTGTACCCTCAGAGGAGTTCAGTGAATCACCTTTCCTCATGTGGTATCAATATTTGAAATCACTATTTTAATGCATAGTCTCAGGGAGTAACTAGTGGAACATTGATAGTAGTTAATATGCATAGAATACTCAACAAAATCACAGACTAGAGGAAAATGGACCTTTTAGTATATGGGTAATTACATATTTACATCCATAGTAACTTTTTACCTATAAGGTATACATCTGTATTATTCCATATCTATGTTTATATTGATGTGCATACATATATGATTGTTTGTAGATGTAGTTACAACTATAACTACAATTATATACACTGTTTGTATATGAATAGAGAGTATGTATATCTATATATAGCCTCCAATTTACTAGTTTAGGCATGTGAAATATACAACTGTATATTGGGAGTTAAATACATTCACACTATTAATCTATCATCATATTCCATTTTAAAAGCTTTATTTCTTACCCACACAAGCTTCTAAACACTTAACATATGATACCACTGCCCTCCTCCCTGCCCACAATGTAAGCTTCTAGTGAGTAGCATTCAGTGGTTATTGTCATTTCTTTTTCTTTATGTTTAACTTTTTGCCTATTGTATTGGCTGATTTTGTGTGTCAACTTGACACAGGCTGGAGTTATCACAGAGAAAGGACCTTTAGTTGGAGAAGTGCCTCCATGAGATCCAGCTGTGGGGCATTTTCTCAATTACTGATCAAGGCAAGAAGGCCCCTTGTGGGTGGTACCATCTCTGGGCTGGTAGTCTTGGGTTCTATAAGAAAGCAAGCTGAACAAGCCAAGGGAAGCAAGCCAGTAAAGAATATCCCTCTATGGCCTCTGCATCAGCTCCTGCTTGAATCCCAGTTCTGACTATTTTTGGTGATTAAACAGCAATGTGGAAGTATAAGCTGAATAAACCCTATCCTCCCCAACTTGTTTCTTGGTCATGATGTTTGTGCAGGAATAGAAACCCTGACTTTGACACCCACCTATCCATAGTCAGCAAGGGCATTGATCACTTAGGACCACTGTGATACAGTATTGTGAGCTCTTGCTTAGGCAACAGAGAAAATGTGTTTTCCATACTTCTCCAGGTGGGAGTCAGTAAATCTAGTCTGCTGTGAGGCTGCTTTCCCATGGTTGTGGATGGCTATCTTCCTGAATTTCCCCACTAATTTATTTGTGGCCTCACATGCACACTGTTCCCAAGTTGACCTGGTCTACAGGATTTAACTGAAATAGTACTTCAAATTACTTATCTCCAAATACAGTTGCACCTTGAAGGACTAGAAATTTTGGTTTCCATCCCTAGTCTGGGTGGGCTTCATTCAGCCTCGACATGAGTGTAGGATGATCCACTTAAACTTAAGTCTACCACTTTAAGGAAGAAACCTTTACCATTTGATTTTAGTTCTTTTTGTTTCTTTGCTTGTTTCTCACTTCATTTCTGTTGAGTTTTTGTTGTTTATATGCTGAAAAATTTTAATCACTTCTCTGTATATGAATATTCTAGCTATTTCTTTTGTAGTTACCTAAGAATTACACACAATACCCCCAAATTATGAATCATCTGAAATCAATACCAATTTAGTAATACATATAAAAAGAATTTTGCTCCTAACAGCTCAACCCTTAACTTCCTGTTATTGATTTCATAAACCATATCTTTACACATTAATATTCAACATAAATTCACAATTATTTTTAGACATTTCTTTCAAATAGTACAGAAAAAACTGAAGTGGCAAATCAAAATGATGATACTACTTTGCATGTAGTATCATCACTATACAAATATGTGTGTGTGTGTGTGTGTGTTATAAATAGTTTTCACATGTGTGAGAGTGTATTTGCTCTTATGGACAAACTCATTTCCAGTGCTTTGAAGTTATTTCTGAGGTCCTTTAATTTCAAATTAAATAGCTCCGCTCAGGAAAATGTTGTGGTCAATTCCATTTATAATAAACTCATTTGCCTTTGATTTTTTGGCAAGTGCCTTAAATTTTGTCTCTTTCTTGGGGGATACATGTGTAGCATTTACAGTTCTCACTGTGGTTATTTCTCATACTTCTCTACTGAGGGACCCTGCCCTGGCACTTTGTTCTCTTGGTCTTTGTCCATGTATTGGTTTTGCTTCTACCCTACACTGAAGTGATTGGTGACACCGAAGCCCAGATATGATAATGCCCAGAGTACAGAGCAAATGGGCTCTAATACCACACAAGTATCACTCCTAGAAGCATTCCCATGGGTATACCCCAACATATCACTTACTTGAACTGAATCACAAGCCCTCTGTTGAACACATTTCTTGCAGGAAAATATAAATGTCCTTAATTGGATGAGACAGTTTATGTCAAGAAAGATAGATGTTAGAGTGCCATCCACTCTATCCAGTACGCACATGGTCCTTAGAGACTGCGCTGTGATATTGGAAACCCAATAGGAGACTTGAGAGACTCAGAAAGGAAACTGCACACCTATACAAAGGGGCCATTTCTGTTTCAGTCCAAAGTAAAGCACATTCAGCATTTAAAACTGAATCAATCTATTAATCTCTCTAATTTATAGATCTTAGTGATTATACCCTGCCCTGTGATCCGTGGGAAGTAGACAAAGCTTCCTTCTTCATAGGCAATGGCCTTTTCCCTAAGTCTATAAACTGACCAAACTCAAGGGCAATCATAAAGAACAAAGGAGCTTCTAATTAAATTTTCACCTCTTCAATAGAGGAAAGAACTAAACCAAAGAATCTCAGCATCCTTTTATGGGCAAAGGTATCTTTGATTTTCAAGAGCAAAGACTCACTTTAATGTTGCTGCACTGTCTTCAGTATAAGAGAATTCGCTTTGAGTCATGATCACGGAAGCTCTGAGTGTGTCTTGCATATATTTTCTGGGTGTTTCCTTGATAGCTGCATAACCTTCTGACAAAGTTTCTCTCTGTTGTAGTGACCCAAGGAGGTGTGTCTCTGGTCTCTGACATGTGTCCAGATCCAGGAATTCCAGACAATGGCAGAAGAGCAGGCTCTGACTTCAGGTAGGAAACAAGACAAAGGAAAATTAGTTATTTTCTAACACATATGCCTGAAATGTCATTTTTAATTCATTTGTACTATGGATGGAAAGAAATAACTTGTCAATAATTAAAAAACTGCAGTATTTGCAAGACTCTAGACATGTTATGGTGATAATTTCCAGCTACCTGACACTAATAGCTTCAGAAACTGAGCTAGGCTAAAATGTTGTCTCTGAAAAGTACGTGAAAAAATTGTCTTCAGATTTTCTTGTATTTAAATCTGTGTCACTTCAGATTCTAATGCTTAAAAATAAAGAACACAAAAGTTTTATTATAGCCTCATGGTTATTACCTCAATAAACTTTTAAGATGACAAATGCTGCTGGCCTTCAGTGACATTTACTACCAAGATGCTGACAATCATTTTAGGATTATAAAGAGCTGGAGACCCCTCCTTCTCCAGGTGCTGTATCATGATGGAGCTGAGATTACAATCACTCCAGGGCTTTAGATTTCTTTGTGTCTCTCAGTTCAGTAACGTTGTGTTTGTCACGCTGCATGAGCATCTAGTAAACAAGAGTAATGTTAAGAAAATCAAGAGTGAAGGGCACAAGAAAGGAGTTTTCCTTCCTTATAATCATTTGTTTGAGAGATAGACAGAATTAAGGCTCCTGACATGGACTGAAAAGCTGTGCTAGCCATGCAGAGGGAAGGGGTGGGTATTCAGAGAGCTTGACACAGCATCAATCCCATTAAAGAGGATGAAGAATCGTGACACTTGTCTGTGGGATAGCTGTCACAAAGCCGATGCTAACCCTAGAGTCTCTGCCACCAGTAACACAGAGCTAAGACTGAGTTTTTAAAACGAGTTTTATTTAAGATGCTAAACTGGAAAATCTAAGTTGAAGGGGCCACATGTGGGAGAGTCACAAAATGGGAAAGGCTTTTGAATGAGAGATTGAGAGCCTTGATGAATGAAGATGCTTGTCCCTCTCCCCCTCCCTTTTCTTCCCCCTCCCATCCCTCATTCCCCATCTCTCATTAAGGAGCCATTAAGGTTCCCACCTTGATCTCCCCTATGATTCACTTAGCCTAAACCATCTCTTAGCTCGTACCTCTAAAGAGGGCAGCTTTATTAGATTCTCACCCTTATAATGGGTCCTTGAATTTAACCCACTCAGTTCATACTAAACTACAGTATGTTTTTTTGTAGAAAAAGAGAAACAAGTGTGACAGAAGGAGCTCCAAATGCTACATTTTATATTTCAGGCTCACAAACTAGTAGTTTAAGCATCAGAGGCTTTGACACTTAGCCAGAGATGGTTAATTGGTTACTTTTATTCCAGGGTTGTTTTAGTTTTACTTTGTTTGTTGTTATATTTTGCTGTTTTAGACTTGACATGTTAGAGTTCTATGAACTGAAGGAATCTCAGTTGATCAATTCCTTTTATCAACTTGGCCTGTAGACAGATCTGTGGACATTTTTCTCCATCAATAATTGATGTTGGAAGGTACAGCTCACTAGGGATGGGGCTGGGCTATATACATTGCCTGTCTTTAGATCCTTTTTCCTTAACTTGGCTGCCATGTCTAGTACCACAAGAAGATGCCTAGTTTTACTGCAACTTGGTGTGGAAATGCTGGTTGGTATCCATGGGAGGTTTTCCCTTTTTTGAGGAGAAGAGGGAGAAGGGTGGATGGTGGGGGAGGGTAAAAGGAAAGGACTGAGAGGAAATGAAGGCAAAGAAGCTGCAGTTGGGATATAAAATACATAATTTAATCAGTAAGAAAGAAAAAAGAAAGAATGAACTTAAGAAAATAAGGAAGAAGCAAAGAAAGAGAGAGAGAGAGAGAAAGAAAGAAAGAGAGAGAGAGAGAGAAAGAAAGAAAGAAAGAAAGAAAGAAAGAAAGAAAGAAAGAAAGAAAGGAGGAAACTAGGCTGATCAAGTCATGGGAAGCAAGCACGTAGCACTCCTCCATGGCTTCTGCTTCAGTTCCTGCCTCTGATTTCCTACCTAAAAGTCCTGCCCTACCTGACATACCTCCATAATGGTCTACTATAACCTGTAAGCCAAATACATACTTTCCTTACCATCCCATACCTTATCCTCCTTGGTTTTTGTTCAGTGTTTTATCACAACAACAGAAAGAGAAATAGGATAGAAAGGATGAGATCTTGATTTGCTAGACTTGACCAAGCTGTTTGGGAGAGTGTCTTACTTAGTGTTTCTATTGCTGAAAGGAAACACTCTGATGAAAATCTAACTCAAGGAGGAAAGAGTTTATTTGGCCTACACTTCCAGATCATAGTCCATCATTGGAAGAAGTCAGGTCAATGGAGGATGAAAAATCACCTGTGAATGATAAGAGGCCACCATCACTTAAATAAATCTTCTCAAAAGTATTTATTTTGGGTCAACACAAAGAAGCTGTGGTCCAGAGGGTGATGGCATGGCAATTTGGCAGATAATGTGTCCCACATGATAGTGGCTTAAAGGCATGAAGGGCTCATGGTGTGCAGTTGAAGCTCAGCACTGTATGGCAGGGTCAGTGTCTCACTGAATAGAGAGCAGAATTGCCAATAATAAAGGTACAGCCTCCATTTCTTTAGAGATTCCAGCAAAAAGGGAGATGTCATAACCATGAGACTACCCCAGGCACAAGGTTTGTAGTGAAGGCAACCTGAAATTGCAAGACAGGCTGTGTCTGCTATGGAGGACGGAGATGGAAGGCAGTGAACAAACCCAAGTTCTCTGGAGCCCAGAAGATCACCACTTTGTCCAGATGTTTCATATTGCACTCTTTATGCTGTAGGATTTGCTTTTGTTTGATCTGATTGTAACTGTGTCTTGTTCTTCTCTCTTATACAAAGAAACTATGTATATACACATATATGTATATGGATATATGGATATGCAGAAGGGAAAAGGGCCATAGTTAAGAAGCTTTAGATTTTTAAAAAGGACATACTTTTAAAGTGTTCAAATTTCATGTTTTATGTTGTGATATTAACTTCCTAACATGAGGCAGTGAGAAGCAGACTGAATCTGCTTCTGAATCCATCTACAGTCTTCTCTGTTATTATCTCAGTTTCTCTGAGTTTCAGTGTTCTCCAAGCATGCAACAGCCAAGACTATAACCCCTTGGAATTGGCTGAAAGAAAATCTAAAGAGTGTTTTGATTTTAATTTGAGGTTTCTTGAGACTTGATTACTAAGCAATCCAATTCTTCAAGGAGAAAAGATATAACTTTTGAATTTTAATGGTGGATTTTTTGCCTTGCCTGAACAGGTAGCCTGGAACCTTATTACGAGGTTGGTTTGGAACAAGTACTATCTATGGCTTCTTTATTCTCAAGCTAAGAAAAAGGAAGGAATTCTGATGTTCATGAGTGTTATATTAGCTAAAAGTTTTTGATGGTGACCTTTATGGAGTTGAGAATGTAGTGATCTGTTTTGTATTTGTTTGGATTTAACATAAATGGATACAAGATTTTTGAAATCTATTTTCTAAATCTACAGAGATGATTTTAGCTTACGTGCTTAAATTTTTAATATTCTGTGTTGATACAGTCCCAATGTTTTCCATTCAGTGATGGAATTCCAGATTCCAGATACAGTGATGACATTAATATGGCCAAGAAGTGTTAGAATTTTACAACATGCTGTCCTTTTCTGGTGTTAGAGAAGGAGAGAAGGTCCCTGCATGCCAGGCAAGCATCTGACATAATGTTGCCCTGCTTCTGTGTTACTAGATTTCACTTTGTAAAAGTTCATATGTATCTTACCCACAGTTTCATGATGTATAATCCTATAAGGACTTGGTACAATTGTACAGTAACAGTCATGTTTATCTTATAAAATTAATAGGCAAATCTTTTCTCTAGAATATTCTAAAATAATGTGTACATGCACAATTGGCAATGACTTTTCCTGAAATGCTCAGGGGATTCACTGATGAATCCATGAGAAGAGGGCTTTTCTTAGGAAACGCCTTCAGCCAGTGACTCATCATCTCCTTCACATATACATTTCCTTTCATTACCTGTTTATAATTTCTATCTTGCAGAGGATTTTACATTATCATTCAAGTTGACAAGCTTACTGATACAAAACTTTTCATAGTACTTTCTACACTCTTACTTTGAGTTTTTAAAATTCATCTACTTAGCATTTCTATATGAAATGATTTTTGTTTTTAAGGTAGATTTTATTATCATATTAGATTTATCATATTAGATTTTATTATGGAATTTTAAACCTGTTTTATATTGTATCTCCTGGCTCCATGTGCATCTGTTCTCTAACACTTCTCTGTGCCCGCTGTACCAAAGGAATTTTGTTTTCATGTTACATGGGCCACTGTTGTTCCTGAAGACCTCTTTCCCCCTCTTTGTTGGCTCCTTTCTAGTTTTAAAGCTACACACACACACACACACACACACACACACACACACCTAAAACACAACACACACCATTTTCACTCTGAAAATTTTGCTTAATGTAATCATATCCAGTAACATCCATCTTTCTGCAGATTTCATAATTCTGTTCTTCTTTATGGCTACATAAAATTCTACTGTGTATCTATACCATCTTTAAAATATTAAACTTATTTTATATGTATGAACATTTTGCTCACATGTATATATTTATAGTTTGTTCATGTCAGCTGCCCTCAGAAGTCAAAGTGTGTCAGATCTCCTGGAAATGGAGTTACAAGTGGTAGTGTGTTACCATGTGAGTGCTAGAAACTTAACCCATGATGTATACAAGAGCAGCTAGTACTCTTAACCACTGATCCATCTTTCCAGCTCCCATACCACATTTCTACCACCATTCTTTAAGCCATAGGTATCTGGGTTAATTCTGTTTCTGTGACTTTTAAATCGATAGTCATGTCTCAGCTCAGATCCCTTAAATTCACATTTTCTCTTTTGATTTATTGATCTGATGCCCAGTGTTATTGATCCTCTGGAAATGACAATAATGCTGATTTTGCTGAGTTTTCTTTGCATTTTTTTAAGCTTCCGTTTCATAGATGTGGTGGTCATCATTGGCTTCCTGGTTCTTTCATCTCCTTGACTTACACTCAGCATTCAAGCCATGGATTTTGTCTCTTGTTCTTTTGTCTCACTTTTGGAGTTGAGTAGGTCAGTGGTCTAAGATCGTTCCTCCTCAGCCTTTTATGTCACCATTCTCTATGCTGCCTTGTATAGTGTGTATATCTCTCCCCCTGGTGCCCCATGCACGTAGGTAGAACACTCAGGCACATACAATTGTGAATTTATTGATACTACTTTATTGTTAAGACTATATTCATACCAATTAAGCATTCCTTTCAAGTTACCTTGAAAAGAATGTATGGTTTTCTTTTTTTCTATAAGAATGTTTTGTTTCCAGTATTAAGTATAAAAGAGAGGCTTATGCATTCCCACATAGTGTTGTACCACCCACCACCTCTGCCCCTAGTTCCAGTTTTCAGTAACATTTTCCACTGTGAGATCACATTCATCAATACTAAAGTGTCTCATTAGAAACCTCTTTAAGCACAGGGAAACTGTCAAACTCATGATGATAATTAGGGCCTCAGCATTTCTCAATTTTTGTTAGACAACTTTATTTCAACATGGACAACAAAAAATAATGTTTTCTTTGAAGTTAAAGATACTTTTTAATGAAAATTTCTGATAGAAAGTACAATCTTATCAATCAACGTTTGTCACTCATCTAGATAGCTACTCAGTGGAGAAACAACCAGGCAGTTGGCTCATATGCTAATCATA
Source organism: Montemys delectorum (assembly GCA_019843815.1). Taxonomy (NCBI): domain Eukaryota; kingdom Metazoa; phylum Chordata; class Mammalia; order Rodentia; family Muridae; genus Montemys; species Montemys delectorum. Next base: position 12,913 of record JADRCD010204286.1, on the reverse strand, counting down.
TATGTCCTTTGTCCTCATAACTGAAATCCCTGAGACTTCAATCCAGACTGGAGAGGCATGGTAGATTTAGAAGGTGTCAACTGTAAAATCCAAAACCATTCTTGCTTGACAGGGAACTTTCTTAGGTGGCTCTGGCCTTTTCTGTGAGGCAAATTGTCCTTGCTTGGGCACTACATTCACCATCTTGAAAAACAAGGGAAAGATCCTGTTAAGTCTTTATGTTGATTTACAAGAACTTTGATTTTACAGATCCCCTGAAAGGGTCTTTATTTAAGGATCAGCGGGTCATACCATGAAAAGAGATGCTAGGCGCACAGTGTCTCTACAGCTCATGGGTAAAAAGACACTATTCAGAGGTGTGGTTCCATTGTAAGTGAAGTTGGGTAAGATTGAATTGAAGGTCATCTGTATCAGTAGTTGTCATTGTGCAGTGACCACTGGCATCTGAGGCACATGACCTGTTTTTATTGATGATACTTGCTCTCTATTTTCCATGGGAATGGAGAACTCAGGTGTGTTCACACACAATCAGATGCACCCTACTCTGTAAGGATGCCTAAGTCTTGGATGAAGTTAAGTATGGCGGCAGCTAGTCTGCAGGCTTACTACACTGCTGATGTCTACAACAAAGAGGTGATATATTTCATTTATTTCTCACCATTTTCTCACTGTCTTTAGTGGAAATCAGTTCAGTTCAGTACTAATAACTATTATATAATCCAGATAAATGTCTTATGTGGTCAAGATGAGCTGGACTTAATTGTAGCGGGCACTATAATTATATGTAATTTGGCACTGCTTTCTCTTTGAAGAGAACTCACTTTATTAAGTTGGTAAAATATCTCTCATCTAGTTTCATTTGAGTTATTGTTCCTTTGGAAATCTTTTTATTTTTCTTAAGGCAATCTAAATATTAATCTCAGTGTTATCAATAAATTATTCAAAGCTAATGGAGCTGAACACAAAGCTTTCCTATTTGAATTAAGTTTGTGGAGAACGGTTTCCAAAGTATACCATTGACCATTGTCTAAAAGACAAAGTGTGTTCATTAAAACTAAGGAAATATGGGTAAGATTGATGGAAACTTGGGTCCCAGTATGGGAAGGAAGATGCTCTGTTGGGGAGGAACTCTGATCTCTACTGTCTGTCTAGTTTCCATCCTCAGGAGAATTTAACTCTTTTATGTTCAGAAGTACAGTTACCTTACATTTTAAAGAAATTTTTCTTTTCAGTGCTGGGAACTGGACCTGGGGTCTCGTGCCACCTAAGCAAACGTTCTACCCAAGTTCACTGTCTCCAACTGCCAGCCCTCTCCACTCTTTCTCCAGTGCTGGGCTAGAACTTAGAATTCTGCATGTGCTGGGCAAGCAACTCGTCACTGACACATTCTTATCATCCTTGTGTGTTGTTTGTTTCTACTTTATCTGTTTGATTTTTTTTAGCTTTGCAACTAGATCTTGATGTCAAGCCCAAACTGGCCCCAAACTCATAACTTCCCTGCCTCAGCCTCTGGTGTGCTGGGATATGTATGAGCTACCTATGCTAGCTCAGCAAATAGATTCTTTTGGAATAAGTCAAGTTAACTTGTATCTGATAGGGTAGACCCTGTTTTGTTTTTTGTTTGTTTGTTTGTTTGTTTGTTTTATATTTGGCTTTTGAAATGATGTCTCAGTGCAAAGACTAGGTTAACCTTGAACTTGTAGTTCAAGTGCTCAGTGCTGAGACTGTATGTGACTCTTCTCACACTCTCTTTCTGTGCATGGCTTACTTTTTTTTCTTTTTCAGCTATAACAGAGATTGAGCAAGGCCTTGGTTCTCAAGCAAGGCAAGTGCTCCACCACTTAAGCATATCCCATCCCTCACAAGGAGAATCTTTAAACTTTAAGCATTGTTGTGACAAAACTATATCCTATGTAGGACTGAAGTTGGATCTTACTAAAGGCAAGCCTCTGCTGATGTTGATTCTTTCTAACAAGGATGACTATAATGACTATGTTTTCTTTACATAGTGGCCTTGATGAATCTCTGGGTCCCACAGGGTATAAGTTTCACAAAGCAGCTAGGTAGGCAGAAGGTCCTACCTTCAGCCTAGTATCTGAACCAACAAACCCACTCACTACTGGGTGGTGTGGGCACTGAAACCACACACACTCTGTGACTGCCACTTGAACCAGGGATTCCTGTTCCCATGTACAGTGGGGCAGGTTCTTCGTGTATATTGTTCCTAATCTAAATTTTAGATAATATCATAGGTATTAGAGGTGATGATATATGAAGAGAACTTCCTGAATGTACCCAGCCCATGACTCCTCAGCAGTTTCAATGTCCCTATCCATCTTTCTCCATTGTGTTTCATTGAGGGAACTCCTCTAGATACTAATCTGTGATTCCTGGAACCAGGTTTATGAGCTCATAGTCCAGAATAGGCAGCACTCTTTCTCTAGTTTCTCTTTCATGCTTTAATTTCAGAGTCCCATGTTTAAGTAACATAGCTCTACCCATTAGCCCCTTGTATGAATGGCTCTTGCCACATACAGGCATGGAACCAACACATGCGGAGATAAAGTGCTTTGAGTAACAGAATTGGAAAATACCACCGTGCTTTTCCTAGGATGGCTTCTCATTTTGGAAAATGGAGCACATCTTTGTATAGGACCTTGCCCTCCTTTGCCTACGCAGCTAGGTCCTCCCTGTCTCAAAGTCTTCACACCCCAGTTCTCTGCAGACTACTCCTCCAGCCTCCCCAGCTGCCCCATGCCTGTGACATTTATTTGTGTTCTGTTCCTATTGTCTTGTTAAATCATGAGGTCCCGAAGGGAAGGGGACAGGCCTTATTGATTTTATCTTTTATTGCTGCGCCCAAGTCATGGTAGACACTTTTATTTTCTGTTGAATTGGATTAAACTGAAGCTAACAAGCCTGTCCCTAGGGATATGTGATCACAGCCTCATTAGTACTGTGTTAAGCCAATTAAGTTAGCCACTGCTGGTCAGGGAAGGGATTAACGACTGTTAGGAAAAAAGAAACTACATAAGAAGAGAAGTTTAGATGGTGGCAGAGTAAAGCTATGACCCAGTAGCGAAACATTTTATTTACAACTGATGGGAACATATCAACACTGTGCTAATGATTTTTGTTCCTATATATAAGCTCTATGTTTACTCTCATGGTATAATGTTGATTCTTCACTTTATTTTGTAACTGTTCTTTATGAAGTTGCTGATAGCAGACGGCATCTATTGCCATCAGATTGAAGGAGACATAACTGAGATATAAGATATCATCAGATAGAAGGCACATAACTGAGATATAAGATATCCTCAGATAGAAGGCACATAACTGAGGCACATAAAGGAAAACTGACTTGACTGGTGAAAAGGAGAAGCAGCTTAGCTCTGCTCTCCATGAGATGTTGCTGGCTCACTTCTGTGTCCCTAGAAGGCCATATTCTTTTCCATACAACATATTATTGTTGCTGTCCAGAATAAAAGCAGGATTGAGATGGAGCTCTCTTCCCTCTAAATCTCTTTAAAGAACCCATAGTCTATCAGACAGAGGATGAGTCCAGTGTTTTTTAAGTGAGCTCTGATTCCCCACTAAATCTATCTCAGAATTCTTTCTAGGTTATGGGGGGAGAGAGAAATGCAACTATGTGGTGAGCCAAAGTCCTCGAAGTCTTAATGTTTGATTATTGAAAGTGCTCATGTGATATTATATTCTCCATTCACAGAGTGAATCCTGGAGAGGCATAGACAGGCTCAATTTTTGTTTTGCTTGTTTTTGAGATAGTCTCATTGTATCTTTCTGAAATATCTTACCTTATAGTTATCCTCCTATTTTAGCCCCTCAATGTGGGGGTTATAGTTCAGAGCCCCTGAGCCTAGCTTAGGGCCCTGGCTCTGGATAAGCAGGTACAATTTTGTTACTGTTTCTATTTGTTTGTGTGTTGATTCTTTTTGTTTTCTCATTTTAACTCCTCATAAGGGAAAATTCAGTTGTACTTATCAGGTAGAAAAGAGTACACAAGCAAATCTTTTTGTGCTATGTAAGCTTGATTATCCCTTCAGGGACTCTATATTCCCATGGATGTTCCTCCCCCATTCTCTCAACAGAGCTAAGTGGTGTGCTTTCATATTTGACCCCATGAGGCAAGCCCTGGATCCTTTAGCTGCCACTGAGGGCCCTGTCCCACTTGCCAACTGAGAAAGACCCTTCACCCCTCTTCTGTACTGCCCATGGACTCTCCAGGTCCATGCTAGCACTTACCAAAAATGACCAGTATATATATGCCTTGTTTACAACTTAAAGGAGCATAGTGCAGACTTTTCTCCCCTAACAAGGGGTAACCTCCATAAATAGGACAGCTTTATCATTCATCTTTGCTTTCTCAGTATGAAACCCAGCATGAAGTTCACAGGGAACATTTGGTAGTTACTTATTAAATCATTCATTTTCACTCTTAGAGGAGTTACATATTTACATATGGTAAGCGAATAATAAATGTTAAGGGAGACAGATGTTGATCCATGGGTAATTTTTCAGGACCATCATTATTCTGTATGAGAGAACTACTGTGAGTATACCCATAGAACACTCTGTTTCCATGATGCCCTGACCAGTTACATATGGCATTGTTCATCTTAATAAGAAGGTAAAGATGCTACTGTATTGTCACTAAGAGATATGAATGGTCCAGTCTGGTTTTGCATTATCTTTATCAATTAAAACAATCAACTTAATAGTAAAGGAAACTATCTTACAGAATAGAATTAAGACAATATTCAAAGCTTATAGATCCAGGAAGCCCTGGGATGTTTTACCTCTAGACTGTGCTCTGCTCTTAGCTGGTTCCCCTCCTTTGTTCTCATCCATTTGCATTCAGAGATTAGAAGTGGGACTCAGACAAAAACCTCTGACCTTATTGTTCAAAAGCCAAGCATTTTCTTGTTTCACTAGCCAGTGTCTGTGTCAGCAAATGGTTTCATTGCTATTCGCTTAACCAGTGGGAACATGGAAGAGCGAGATGTGGGGCCTGGCTCATCATTCTCTGTGCAAATAGAAGCAAGTTGACACAGTAGTCTACAGACCTTAAAGTCTACTTTTGAGTTTGCTACAAAAATGCTGCTTCCATGCTCCAAAATATCTTCAGGATTAGAAAGTAATTGAAGGACACAACACATTTCTGTGGCCTCCCTAAGAGACAAGTGTATAGCTTTCTGGAAACTTGCAGTTGCTAAGAAACCAAACAAGCCTAGGAAAAGCATTTGCCAAAGATTATTGCTCCTCTGCAGAATGACAGTACAACTTTACAGACTGCTTAGAGAAGTACCATATTGTCCTCTTCGTCCTGGGAACCTTTCTGTAACTCTAACAAAGTGCACATTGAGAGTGTTTCAGGTATAATTTAGTTGTCAAAGCATGGTCAACTTACTTAAGGGTGAGGAGAGTCTTACATCTTCTCCACCTTTCAGTGTTTGTAAAAGTGCATGATTTTTCTGTATATGAGTATGTAGGAGTATAGACCATCATTTAAGCATGAATTAATCTGTTAGCTTTGCAACTAAAAGGACAGCTAATGAGCTAGTGATTCAATTCTATCATCATCATTAGAAACCATGGTCTGGGAATAACCTCAGTGGGAGTGCACTGCACAGTAGATTCTATGTGTTTCTTGGTTTTTCATGTAAAGGAATGAGATGAGGTAGAAATTACAAAACCCCCTTTTCAGGGAAGTCTAACTGTTAGATGTTCATTCATGTGCTGTATAAGAATTAGAGTGTATAAAACGTACATGATGCTATTCAGGAACACCAACTCTCTTGGAGGCCAGAGGAAGCATGAGATGTTAACTTCCAGGATACTCAGAGGAGGAGTTGACTTTTCACTATAAATGCTTGGATTGTTATACCACCATTCAGTGCATATGGTGAGAGGGGGTGGGGAGAAGGGGGAAAGGGCAAGAGAGGGGAGTGGGCTAGGCATCTATTATGTTAAACTAACACCCATAGCAGGTAAATGACTCACTCTTAAATTGCATTATGTACTCCCGTAGCCTGATTTCCTGAATTGTATTAGGAGTGCAGCAGAGGCTTCCCATCTACAAGTGAGGAGGAGGCAGAGGGAAAGAGAAGGGTAGGTAGGAAAGTGCTGATTTGGCAGATTTGGAGAAAGGATGCCTTCTACCCTGTTCCTCTCTCTCTCTCTCTCTCTCTCTCTCTCTCTCTCTCTCTCTCTCTCTCTGTCTGTCTTTCCCTCTGTGCATGTGTGTGTGTGTGTCTGTATCTGTGTGTGTGTGTGTGTGTGTGTGTGTGTGTGTGATTCCCAACCTGTATTCTATATTAGATTTTTGATACATGTTTGATAACTTGGAACTAACCATGTGCTCCATGATAAACAGGGATGATGGTGCCTCCTTATTTGATACTTGATTATGCATGCCCTCACAATGTCAAGTGACATTGTCTTAGATTAGTATTGGTATCTTCTGGAGACTAGCCCTCATGCCTAGGAACATATGCTCTGTTGAATAGGAGTTGTCTTTATGAACTGTCACTGAGCCACCTACTCCTGATTTATCTCTCATTGAAGGGATCAGCACAGTAGATATTCTGCTCTGGACAGATTTTAATGAAAGTTAGAAAGAAAGAAGTAATTGTTCTCCTGGGATGGATGGACAACAATGTAGATAGGAGAAGAATTTACAGCTTTGATGCCTGTAAAAGTTACTAATGCCTAATGAGACGAAGGGAAAGTGGTACACTATCTTAGTCACATGGAAAAGCCTAGGCAATAGAATACATGGAAGACAGGGACATTCTCATAGGCCAGTCAGAAATAGTGATGTTGGGAAGGAGGAATCCAGCTCTTCCTGTGGTGGTTTCTACTAAGGTTTTGCTTTCTTTGTAGGTTCTGGGTGGCCCTCCACATGGAGGAGAAAACTTTAGAAGTAGGAGAATGCATATTTGCTGGATTGTGCTCACCACAGCACTATGGGAAATGTAGTTAAGCTACCATAACCCCAGAATATCAAGATTTTTAAATATAACATATACAAAGACATACATACTTGCATGATCCAAGATGGTCATCCTCTGTCATACTTATTTACTTTGTATTTTTATTATCTAAGGAAAAAAATGAGAAAAGGCAAGTCATTATATTGTGCTATATCTGGGAAGAAGTCTAGGAGTGAAGGTGTTCTTCAACAGACATTTCCCTAGTTCCTCCACAGAAATGCGCTAAGTCCTCAAGTACTTCATCAACCTTGGAGAATAAGGAAGAAACAGCAAAGAATAGGGAAAGGACCACTATGTGGGAGATGCTGTTTTGAAGAATTTGGAAGAGGTCCTCCAGGGTACTGTGTAGCTAGGATCCAAGGGATAACAAAGGTGAACAGGGTGGATAGGGTTGTAGCAAAAAGAGGGTAGGTCCAGAAGCTAAGTGGGTTTCTGGCCTTGTATCCTATTTTAATATTACAAGCAATAATGCTGACTTGTCTTGAAGATGGGAAGTAAAGAATATACCCCTGGAAAATGGATGGCAGAGGGTAGAGATGTGTAGAAGCCAGAAGCCTGTCTCCCAGGTGACATTTAGGATCAGCATCTATGCCCCTATCAGCAGAGTAAGACTGTAACAACCACAGACACAACTTTCCTGTGGCCACGTCTAACTACTGTCCCCCTCTTCTCAGATTGACTTAGCCTTCTTAGTTAAATATATCAGTTCACTTAAGATACTATTCTTTAAGAATGCTGCACAGTTAATATAAAATGGGAAAGAGGCTATCATAAGAAGATATTATACTGTTGGGTTGATATAGAGCAGGTAATAAAAAGTGGAGAGAGATGCAAGGTACCACAGTGCATTCAGAGCTGGAGAAATCTACTGAGAAACCCTCTTTCTTGCCAACAGGACTCCAGACGACAGCTAAGGATGCAAGCTGATGAAGAAACCAGTTTGTATTTCTCTTCACAGCTACTAAACAGCCAAGCTACCCTGCAGAACAATAAGGGCTTGGGCTTGTATTGCAACATAAGCATCTGATCAGAGGCACCAACTTTATGTGGGGTTTCCCAAATCTCAGTGCAAGGCAGTTTGACACATCCTAATTCCAGTGAGGAGGATATAGAAATGGGATTGAACAAGGGGCCAATAAGCAGAAGATATGCCACATGCTGTGGCCAGATCAGGCTCTCTCCAGCAAGGCCCGCCACTGGGCCTAAATGTGGATTATCAATCTCTTGTGTATTGTGTATAGAATTGTCAGCTTGATATGTAGGGCACCAATGTCTACCATATAAGGATCTTCTACACTAAACTCTCAAAACCCAATGAGCAATAGTTTCTTTTCTACATGGTTTTGAAACCAGAGCTCATATTGAATAGCCAAATTTAGAATGTGCTTAGGAAGATGGTTCTGTTATGTTTCCTGATGTTTTCTCTAGGCTTCTTATTTTTGTGGGCTTTAAGTTCCAGCGACTCGATTTGGAGCGACAGGGTCATAGTAACATGATGATTTTGAAGAGAAGAACATAGCACATGGGCTACTCAAGAGGTGCTTGTAAATTGAGCCCAGGGTACCTCTGTTACCTATCATAAGCCGTACATTGACCACTCTGCCACTGATGATATTGGCATCTTTTATACTGGCTTCTAGATTTATCAATGGTTCTCCTAGGTCTGTCTGTATATGTGTATCAACATATGCTGTATATTCCATATAATGACTGTGTCCTTTTCTCTACCATCTTGGTTCTCTCCCTTCTTATGTCTACCTTGGGAGTTATTCAGTTATAAGTAACATAAAGTGAAAGATAAATCAAAATATTGGAAGGTTTTGCACTGTGTAGATAGAAGCTGAGGAGAAAATGTTTACCAGAAAGTCTTTGTACACATAGGGCCATTTGCTGATTAATCATACACTGAAGAGATGAATTCTAGGACAAAAACAAACTTGGGTCCAGGCACTGATTTTTTGAGCAGATGAACTTATGTATCCAGACTTTCCAAAGTAAGAAGTAAGAAGAAAGCAAGTTCGATGCCAAGGCAGAATAGAGTCATCATTGGACACCTGCCCTAGCAGAGGGGTCATCAGCTTGTGTTTCAGTTACTGTTTCTATTGCCCTTAAGAGACTCCGTGACCACTGCATCTTATAAAGGAAAACATTTAATGGGGTTGGCTTACAGTTCAGAGGTTTATCCCATTAACATCATGGCAAGCAGCATGATAGCATGCAGGCAGAGTGCTGAGGAAGGAGCTGGGAGGATATCTATGACTGGATGGGCACATAGCAGGGAAAGAATATGAGCCACTAGGCTTCACTGGAGCCCAGCCCCAATGACACACCTCCTCCAACAAGGCCATACCTACTCCAACAAGATGATACATCCTAATAGTGCCACTCCCTATGGACCTGTGAAAGCCATTTTCAGTCAAAACATCACAACATATCTCACTCCCTCTGTTCCTTCCAAGGCACAGTGGGCTTCTGTCACTCATGAAGTCTATTAAGGAGAGGACCCTTTTTCTAGCTGGGTTACATTGCAGGTGCTTCTATGAGATTTCTGAGATTTGGCTGTGCAGGGACTCTATTTTATCCTCATCATCTCTCAGCTTCTGACTAAGACCCCTCAGGATGATATATATTTTGTATTTTTTATTAGATATTTCCTTTATTTACATGTCATATGATTTCTCGTTTCCCCTAAAAAAAAACAGACCAACCCCCCCAAAAGAACAAACCCCTGTTGCCTCCTCCCTTACCCTGATTGCCACCCCACCCTCTCCCACTTATTGGCCCCGACATTCCCCTACACTGGGGCACAGAACCTTCACAGGCCTCTCCTCCCATTGATGATCGACTTTGCAATCCTCTACTATATACATGCTGCCATAACAATCAGTCCCACCATGTATAGTCCTTGGTTGGTGGTTGAGTCCCTGGAAGCTCTGAGGGTACTAGTTATTTCATATTGTTGTTCATCCTAAGGGGCTGCAAACCCTTCAGCTTCTTTGGTCCTTTCTCTAACTCCTTCATTGGGGACCCTGTACTCAGTTTAATGGATGGCCGTGAGCCTCAACATCTGTATTAGTCAGGTACTGTCAGAGCCTCTCAGGAGACAGCTATATCAGGCTGGCTTGTCCGTCCTTCAGTCTCTGCTCCATAGTTAGTCTCTGTGACTCCTTCCATGGGTATTTTGTTCCCCCTTTTAAGAAGGAATGAATTGTCCACATTTTGGTCTTCCTTCTTCTTGAGTTTCTTGTGATTTGTGAGTTGTTCTTCCTGTATTCCTGAACTTCTGGGCTAATAACCCCTTATCAGAGAGTGCATACCATGTGTGTTCTTTTGTGATTGGGTTACCTCACTCAGGATGATATTCTCCAGATCCATCAATTTCCCTAAGAATTTCATAAATTCATTATTTTTAATAGCTGAGTAGTACTCCATTGTGTAGATATACCACAATTTCTGTATACATTCCTCTGTTGAGGGACATCTGGGTTGTTTCCAGTTTCTGGCTATTATAAAGAAGGCTGCAGTGAACATGGTGGAGGATATTTGATCCCTAACCCTTGACCTTTTGACATCCCTCCCCCATGGAGATGTGTTGTAGAGGATGGCACATCCTGTATTAGATATTTTCCTGCAAGGAGTTCTGCAAGAAACCTCTGCCTCTGGCCTTTGAAAGAGTCACCATGGAAGAGTCAAAGGCTTACATGAACACTCAGCCGTAAATTAACCAAGTTTCTTCTCTGGCTCTAATTCTTTCTGGGACCTGCCTTACCCACATACACTGTCTGCCTTCCTGCTTCTTCCAGAACTGCCTGGAAAAGCCGTCTGCCTTTCTGAGAACCCTGAACACAAGCATTTAACTTTCCCCTTTTCAGGACAAAGACATCTTCTTGTTCAGTAAACAGCAGGATCCCGTGAACTTAGATTTGGAAGATTCAAATTAAATTTCCCCATAGGAAAAGTTATACATTTTTTTCAACATGCCATTTCTGAGAGCTACTTAGAGTTTGGAAGTCACTGCTTACTTGGAGAAACCTTTTCCACAGCATTACAGCTGGTTAAACTCTTGCAATGCTCCATTTGTATCGCTGTAGGGTCTTTCAGGACTGTTAGCCTATAGTACCTAAAAGTCACATGAAATATGTGTTCCCTCTCTGTCTTCAGGCTGAAAAGAGCCATCTACTCTCAGACATGTGTTTAGTGCTGCCAAATTGCCTTGGCAGCTTGAGGAGATAAGTATAGAAGTCATCACTGTATAAGAAAAAAAAAATGACCCAGAAATGACTTATGTGAAAAAAATCACAAAGACTCATAAAAGGCATTCTGATATCTGCAGCCACACACATTCGTCTTTGAGATGATAGTATTTTCTAGAATGCTGAGCCAGACTTCCCAGTGCATGACCAATTTGCTTCGAATGGTCTTGGAGATACCATCCTCCTTCTCATTTATCAAGGATGTGTCCTTCAGCTACTAGAGAGCTTCCATGTGTGTATATATCTGGTTCCTTCTTGAGTGGTAGGACTCATGTGCTGGGGAATTCTGAGGCAGCAGACATTGGTGTATTCAATATGATGTGAATGATCACAAAACAGATTTGCCACAAGATGTGGGTGCAGGGTTCCTCTCCCAAACAAAATAGTTTTTGAACACCTCGGGAGTGCACTGTGGAAATAGAATTGGGGCACACAGTCAATGGATTTGGGACTTGGAAGGCATCAGGGTGAATCATCCCTACTAATCCCAGTTGCTTTCTCTCCCATCCTCTTGCTTCTTCATACTCCTGTGTTCAAGGTTATCATCCTTTAATCTAAACCTATCATAGAACAGTAAGTGAACTGAGATTGGAGTCTCAAGGTGAGAGGAGTAGAGAAGGGTGGCAGGGCATGTCCCCAGGGCTGAGCACTCAGGTTATTAGCTTTGCTGATGGGCACTTACAGCTACACAACTTGGTTACAGTATCATCCTAATCAACCCAGGCTGATACCAGGCTCATTGTGGTGGACACTGAAATATGACACACCCACTTTGTTAATGATTGAAAACAGAAAATGTGTGCAAGCACCCACACCCTTTCCCCTGCCCCATAAACCTATCAGCCCCAGCCCCAAATGCAATTAAAGGTGATTGACTGTTTCTTCACTAACATTCACATAGTGAATGATGCTGATGAGGAGTTCTGCTCAATGTCTACTAAAATGGAGGATCTTTTATCAGAGAAACTCAGTCTGTTGTCCTCAGGGATCCCAGCCTAATGTAGAACTGGTCAGTGAATGTCTTTTCCCAGTAGAAGTAAGGGTAAGGAAGGCCAGGACATGGGAAGCCTGTGGGCTTCCATGCTTTCTCACCTTCTCTTACCAATAGTAACATGGATACATACTGCAGTTGTCTCCATGCAGTCCTCATGCCTCATGAATTCTTCTCATATTTGCCATGTACCAGGATCTGATAGAGCACTGGGAACCTTCTGTGTAGGATGAGGAGTAACTCAAATGCTCTGAAGATGTTGCAGAATGATTGACATGTCCCTGACAGGTTTTCCTCCCTCATTCTTTTCTTGCATCAAATGTCATTCCTCTTTTTCCAAAGATTACCTTCAATATTGTCCTTATCTGGGTTTCAGAAAAGTTTTTAACATCTTTAACTTATAGATCATTTTACTTATAAAAGGAAACCATTTTTAATGATTAAAAGAAAGTGTAAAGGAATGAGGAAGACAACAGAATAAATGGGAGAGATAGGGGTCAGGGGATAAATGATGATGACAAAAGCAGAGGGAACTCAGGCAAGATGTTGGCAGTGTGACAAACCAAGAAGCAACAGAAAGCTGAATTTCAGGAACATGGTCTCAGTGGTGCAGAATACAACAATCTTAGTTGATACTTTAAAGATCCCCATTT